>JZLH01S0301779.1:6640-17977 GCA_001188425.1 Eucidaris tribuloides | reverse complement strand
CAGGGCGTCATTTTTAGACCTTATCAAAGACAATGGTAGCATGGGGAATCGTGTAGCTCAGATTTTTTTTTAACTGCGGTAAATGTTAGCCAATACCTTTAGAATAACTGGAGTATTTTTCTGGTTAAAGTTTTATGCAATAGACCCCAGATGAATGTGTCTCAATTACTAGCAGAGACTGGTAAATTGATTTCTGTGGATAATAGAGAGATCCAGAAAAGTGATAGCTGGATAACTGAGGTCGGACTGTATACCAGTATATATATTCAGATTACTGTCATGACCCACGTATCTACAATTTTAAGGTGAAATGATCCTTTCCCATAATAATGGGAAACTTAACATATGTTTACTTCACAAACATGTGTGTTTGGAATACAGTAAACTTTGTGTAAGTCGAATCACTGGGGACCACACAAATCACGTCAACTTAGACGAAATTTGAGTTACAGTTTTGTATACAATTCTATGTTCATGATATTAGAGATGAAGGAAACGTATAGGGAAATGGAGGCTGTCATGACTGTAGGGAAAAAAATGAGAAAGGCAGAGAAGGAATGGGAAATTTATGATATCTTTACGGTCATGCTGACAGGCAGAGATCAAAAGGTAAACCCATATAACCCTATATTAACTGGGGGGGTTCAACTTTGACCCCCCTCGACAAATTTCGCGACCACGCGCGCCGCCAAAATTTTTCACCACGGCGTCGCTCGCCGACTTTTATTTCAAGTCTGCGCATCTTTTGAACCACAGTTTTCGCGAAAATCGGATCATACCGTTTACCGACGCCCTGCCGACTTTTGTATTACATGCATTGTCAACCCCAAATTGCCTCAAAAACGTGGATTTCGTGTACAAATCAACTGGAAATTGTGTTTTCAGCCAAAAATCATGAATGTATGAAATATTTTTGCGTTTTACTGGTTGATAAATGAATTAATTGTTATGCTGTGTATATTGCAAATAGTGTCCCCAACAAATTTCATCGAAAAAACAATTAGGGAAAAAAAAAGGTCGAAAAAACAAGGGAAATACATTAAGAAATTCATCAAAACTAATAAAATACATAAGAAATTAAATTTGCCAATTACGTCAAATGTTTTTGTAGATAATTGCTTAGAAATGTCAAAATGAATTCTGTCACAAAAAATTACCATTCTGCTAGCTGTTTTTTAGTGAGTTAGAAGCCCGAAACCAAAATTTCATACACTTATTTGCTATAATTAATTACTTAAAAAATACGAAAAATTATTGTTTTAAAATTTTTATATCACAGTCATGTAGCTTTACATACCGGCTCTATGCGCACGCAAATTTTCGCGGCGATCGCGCGATCGGCGGCTGAATCGAGGGGGCGGGGGTCAATGACCCCCCCCCCAGTAAAAACCCGGTCTGAAATAGCCCAGTTAAAATAGGGTTAAGACCATCAAGAATGACAGTTGTGGCCGCTTCGACCTAGGCGAATGATTTAACACGTTTGCTCCCTTTGGGACTTGAAAATATGTTCGAGATAGGTGAAATTCGATTTGACTAAAAAGAAAAACTCCCCATTGAAAAAGCACAGAGCAAATTGGGACTGTCAAAAATATTCGACATAGGCAAAAAATTGACTTGTACGATGTCGAGTTATGCAGAGTCATCTGTAATTTCATATCTATTAATTACCAAACTGGTGACACATCTTGCACTAAACTAGACAAATTTAATAAAGAATTAAACAAGAACTTACCTGTTTGAAGTTTAATTGCTATTTTATTAGCAATACGAAGGGAGTACAAGAGAACCCACTCGCGTGTGCGCAGATCATTCTTCAAAGCTGTAGTGACCACTGTCAGCGTGATAAAATAGAATTTAGGAACTACCTGTATCGAAACTTCTCAAAACTGAAGAAAGAGGGTGGGAATGGAGGGCATGTACTCCCTCCCTTCCAATTATTCTAGCAACCTCTCTAATTGTTGGTTTGTTGTTATCTTGAAGCTGCTTACATACATCTTTAATTTCACAGACTTTTCTATCTGGAAGTGTAACCACCATTTTGTTGGTATTCAAATTAAACCCAAGGAAGTCTAATTCCTGAGATGGTTCGAGGATAGACTTGTCAGCTAGGGTGTATGATAAACCCTAAGTCTGACAGAAGTGGTGTAGTAGCTTTAACAGCAATTTCACAATCAGTTTTACTATTTGCTATGATTACGTTGTCATCAAGATATGCACAAACCAAATGTCCCTCTTGTCTAAGGTGTGCGAATACTGGTTTAAGGATTTTTGTAAACAACCTAGGGGCACTACTTTGTCCATTGGGCAATGATTTATACTGCCATAATTGCCCTTCCCACTCAAATCTGAGGTATTTCCTTTAGTCTGCATGAATGGGCACTGTGTAGTAAATCTACTGAAGCCATGTAGTCTCCCACAGAGAGGAGTGTAAGTACAGAGTAGATGTTGTCCATTTTGAAGTGGCGATAGGTGATGCTTTTATTTAATTCTGACAGGTCTTAAATGAGGCGTATACCACCATTCTTTTTCATTCTGGTAAATATGTTAGAAATAAATTCCCCTTCTTCATGAGTGCAACGCTCTATGACATTTTTCTGTTCGAGATCTAAAATTGTGTCACGAATTTTCCCCATTTCTTCCGCATTGCGTTTATACGGGAAGAGGGATTTTTCTCACTTGGGTGGGAATTTATCTGGATCAAATTCGAGTTTGTATCCAGTGATAGCCTCAATGATGAGGGGATCTGAAGTTAATTTTTCCCAATTTTGTAAGAATGGCTTCAGACGACCACCGACCATATTACTCAAGTGCCCATGTATATTAAATGCACCTACCTCTTCAAAGGTGCTCTGGCTCGGTGTGGGTTGTTCGTGGGCTACTGTTTTCCCAGTCCTTGGCCCCGTGGGCGGCGACTGGGATTCTGCTGCTTCTGTTCCGCTCTGGCAGACATGGGAGTGTAAATGTGAGCAGGAGGATCTCAGTGTCTGCTGTTCGAGTGGTGCTTGTCTAAAAAAGGCCTGTTTGCACCTCCTGATCCCGGTCTGCGTCCAGTAGGGAACCAGCCTGCTGCCTTACATGTAGCTCTCAGTTTGAAAGTGTCAGGCTGTCGTCGGTATGGATGGAACGACTGGGGGCGATGGTGTGACTTCATGACACCAGCAGTAGCCTTCCTCTGGTCCTGCATTTCCTTCACCTGTTTCCCTAGGTCGTCACCAAACAGGAATTTTGTAACCTTAATGGACGGTTTGCAAAGCCGCTGAAAATCAGAGTTGAGGTCTGGCTTGATCAAGTCTTTGCGTAGGCAGTTTATGTTGAAATTCGCTTCACCCAAGAGAGCTAGTGTGTCAGATAGCTCTTCGGTCATGTTAGCTGGTTCCAAAATTTGTGCGAGGGCACACACACCCTTTGTAAGAGATTTCTGTATGCACTGCAATCTCAGATCTCTGCCACCTACAGCCGACGGCAGATTCTCCCAAATAGATGGGTTCACTTTGGGAACGTCAAGTATCCCACAGTTTGCCGGGCACGGGTATTTGTCGGCCGTTTCCTCCATTGATTTCTCAGCTAATTTTTGCCCCATCATGTAGCTGATTGTCTTAGCTATTTTGTCATCAATGGGTTTGCCAGTCGAGGAGGGGGCTGTTTACTTAGCTGCAAACTCAGGCACTTCTTTTTCTTCCTTATCAGAATCCACCATGTCTGCTCTGTCACCGCAATCAGTGTCATTAGCACTAAGACCGCCAGTCTTATTGGCGGTAGAAGTAGCAGCATTAACGTTAGTGCCCATTGCTGCTGGCATGGTTGGTAAATCTTTGACGACCTGAGTTAAGCTTGTTAGGAGCAACTCCAGCTTGTCCATTCTTGCGTGGACGCCTCGGTCTTCCTTCGGCTCAGCCTTGGAAGAACCACTCGAATTTGTCTTAGTCGAGTTTGATTTTAGCTGATTCGAGTTCGGCTTCGCCTTACTCGTATCTGACTTCGATGTACTGCCCAGCGGTTTATTCCCCGGTGCGGTCCCCAAGCCAGTCGCGGTAGTTGTCGGTGAAGAGCCGATCTTCTCACACCCGCCGCGGGACGGAGAATTACGATCTTGCTCTTATCTTCCATTTTGCTACGGACTTACGGTTCCAAAAAATTTTTCACCAAAGTTGTCACGTGCGATTAAATGCTCGAAAAACCCCGTTTGGGTCCAGTAGACGACGAATTATGAAAGAAAATTGAAGATTCTGCGCTGCAAAATTTTGTCGTGTCGAAACACAAAATGGAGCGAACGATATGATCTGCGCGCACACGAGTCGGGCTCTACTTGTAATCACTACCGAAGGAATAGCGTGAAAAAAATTAGCATTTTATGTCATTGTTCAAAAGCACTTTTCAATACAAGACAGAGCTTTTAAAATAATGACTTGGGAAAGTAGGCAGAAATAATTGATACGTAAAATTATTTAAAAAAAAAAATAGCAATGAAATGTATTATTGTTTGCATTGATACAATATAGTCTCATTGATGGGATTGCTTAATGTCTCTTATAGGCCAATTGCTGATCAGATTTTTATATTAATTTGCAATTATTTATATTTGATTTAATATTATGCTTAGAAATCTACAATGGATATTGAGTATTGTGAATATGAATTGTTTGGCATGATGTAATTAGGGAAAACTAACCTATCATTTTGTTTCAACAAAGTGAGTGTCAGTTAACAGATCTCATAAGCAGTGAATAATTGCATGCTCAGACAAAAAGATTGGATATGTACATCATTTGTTTGTTCCATGTTGTGTCTTCCAGACTTTGAAATTTCTGAAAATACTAAACAAATGATTTTTTCAGGCTGAGAAATTTGTAATGTTTCTGCATTCTTTGTATCTTTAAGGCATACACACAAAGTGGAAAAACATGCATTTGAAGATTATGTTTTCATGAAGATTTATCTTTCTCTAAATATGCCCCGCCTCTGTGATACATTGTAGTAATGATCTTCAGGACAAATATCAGGAAGTTTGTATTTAATGTCTAACCATGCAACAGCAAGTCAACTTATAAGAAATAAAGCAGAAGCAAATACCTCATCATTATATTGTATAGCCAATATTGACTGAATTATCAAGGTGCTGATGCTCATAATTTGGTGTAAAGGGTAAAACTGCATAAAACCAGGGCTGCCAACTCTCATGCAATGAGCGGGAGACTCCCGCATTTTGGCCCTTTCTCAAGCCCGAATTTTGTTTGATTTTCCACACATTGCTAGTGATATCACACTTTTGGACCTCTTGTATCATTGGCCTATGGGAATCTCACACCAATGGATTCACAGACATTGGCAACTCTGATAAACAACTAGGCATACGATTGTCATATATATAAACTTTTTTTTCAGAAATTCATACTTGCTTCATTTAAAAATAAACTAAATTGTGCTCTTGATTTGCACTTCTTTGCAGCTGTTTTTGCTCAAATTTGATCCAGTTAGAAAAAATGTGAAAGGTTTGTCAAAAAAAGAAATGAGACCGTGACAACCATGCCTTAGATGCAAAGGATATCAACCAACGGCTAGTGTGTTGCACAACATTTCTTTAGAATTTTGTTCACCTATCTAACTCTGCCCCTTCCTCGGGCTGCTGTGTGGCACATCCCTACTAGGCTGCTACACCCCTGTTACGATACTAGAGGTGGCACAAACATGGAGCTTGGAAACAATTTGAACTTCCCGGTTCGGTCGGGTCAACCAGGCATCTTGAGTTTCTCCACAAAGGCTTGTGGTGAAGATGCCACCCACGACATTGCAATTTCTCCACAAGCCTCCAAGAAAAGCCTGCGACACTTGATTGTGCCCCCGCCTATTAAACTGAATCAGGAACTTCAGATTGATTCCACTCTCCATGTTTTTGCCAATTCACAACAGCCTATGCAAGGGGCACTGAGTGAGATAGGTGAGCAATATTCTACCAGAATGTTGATGAGGTGTTGTGCAACACAGTACAGGCGACTCCAGTTACAACAAAGTCCTCGGGACCGACAATTTTCTTTCGTTGTATCGAAATTTTGTAATAAACGAACAGTGAAAGCATATAATGATATTTAGATAAAATTTTGGGACCTTAATTTCTACTTCATTGTAACAGGAATTTCGTTATAACCGTGGTCGTTATAATGGGAGTGCACTGTAACATGGGTGGCCAACTGATTGACATGGCATCATAGGTGTGGGTGTCACAATCTCATTTCTTCTCTTTTTTGTCACACCTCGTACATCAGTGTTTGAATTTTGAGATTCATACATTATCTGGATTTTGAGTAGACAATTTTAGCTCATTTGCTTGATGAGCTCCCTTTGAATGTGTAACTAAAGAAGACAATGGCAGGGATGCCAACTATTTCAATATAGTTTCAGGGAGGATTGGATTGAGTGTCAGGGAGGTTTCTAGCAAATGTGTACAATTCAATGGGAGTAGCCACCCCAAAAATCAGTAAGGCTTTGAAATTTATACACCGATTCACACAAAAATTATATAACTTCAGGGAGCCTTTCTGAGAATCAGAGAGGCTTGACATCTCTGCAATGGTAAAACAATAAAACAATTCACATCAAATAAAGAAAATAATAGCCTTCCGTGTTGTTAGTTGACTGTCCAGTTCAATTCATTTTATTTACACAAAAATGTATGTAAAATGCACATTACATACAATAGCTCCTGGTTACATAGACATGCAGAAAACATGTATGGTACATAATATCATTACATTGTAAGGCTCAATATACAGTACATTGTAGTTTCATATACAACCAGAGATTCAGTACAGGCATACCTGGATGGACAGGACATGAAAGTGACCTTCATAGATAGGTGTCCTTTATCTCTTCAGTGTAGATGCAGGTTTGACTGTATTGATATCTGAATGGTAACAGTTACAATAGTCCTTATAAAACCAATATATACAGCAACTTGTGAATTTATTTGCAGAACATGACTATCAGCAATCTTCCTATTTTATTTGCTGTAAGCATGGGGATCTCAAGTACTTAGTTGTGAATAATGCAAAGTTTCCAAGAAAGAGATGCTGATATGTCGTCTGGATACACTACTGTGCAAATTGATTCTCATGTTGATATTAAAGATACTCATTGGAATTATGATTTTGGTGTTGCTGCTATTGTCAGTTGTTGGATGTTTGTTTTTGGGTGGTATTGGTGGTTGTTGGTTGGTTTTGATTGTTGTTAGGTGTTTTTGCAGGTTGGATGGTATTGTTGATGCTTGTTTTTGGTGGTGGTTGTTGGTTGGTGTTAGTTTTTGTTGGGTGTTATTGCAAGTTGGTTGGTTTTGTTGTTGGTTGTTTTTGGTGGTGGTGGTTGGTCAGTCGGTCGGTGTTGGTTGTTGTTGGTTGGTATTGTTGGCATTGATTGTTGGTTTTGGTCATGGTTGGTATTGGTTGTTGGGGTTTTTGGTTGTTAGTAATGGTAGTTGTTGATTGGTTTTGATTGTTGTGTGGTGGTATCGACTGTTGGTAATGATTGTTGGTGGTGGTGGTGGTGGGTGGCATTAAATGTGGACTGGTATTGGTTGTTGGTTGATATTGATTGTTGTTTGGTTTTGTTGGTGGTGGTGGTATTGCCTGTTGGTGGTGGTGGTGGTGGTGGCAGTGAAGTGGAATACTGGAATAAATGCCTTCCACATACTACTAACTACTTCCCACTGGCTTAACCATTTTCCCCCTGCCTACTTGCTCAGCGTATCAGCATTTAAAACCACTCCTAAATACCACACTTGAAAATATTTTTTCAGGGGAAAACAAAATACCAGAACAGCTGGAGGGCTTTACCTCTTGGACAAATATGTAAATTAAAACTCAAACCAAGTCTTGTGTAAAAAAGTTCATGGTATGATGGGTATGAAAAAGAAGAAATGCAATGTACATGTGTGTCTACACTGAAAAACTGTGTTCAAATGTTGAACCTATGCATTCTCAATAAATTCAGACCAGTGTCTATAACACATTACCATAGATATTCAAATATTCTGTAACTGCATTGTACATCAATTCTTTAAAGTGGCAATAGTGTATGTAAATTACAAATCTCAAGAAGGGATGAACAAAAATCTGGCAGTATCAAGTGTTCATTCCACATGTTGAATAAACAAAAACATATTTTTTTCTTTATCACAAACAATAGACTCTTAATTTAGGAACTCTTTGGGCACCAGGAAAATTATTTTGTTTTATAGAAATTTTGTTATACAGTGCACTCTTGATATAAAGAAGTCCTTGGAACTCATCAAATTTGTTCTTTATAATGGAATTTCTTTATATCAGGGTGGCAAAACCAATAAAATACAAAGGAAATCCAAGATATGGGACCAGAGATTTTACTTCTTTATAATGAAATTTTGTTATATCATTGTTCTTTATAACGAGAGTGCACTGTAATTATCACGGTTGCAAATATTAAATAGACAAGAAAATTTAAACTATGGGACCAGAAATGTCTGTGTTTGTGAGAACAAAATGTTATATCAGTGTTCTTTATGATAAGAGTCTACTGCAGTTATATGTGTATAAAAGATGGGGGGGACACTTTTAGTTTTTGTCACTGGTTGATGAAATAGACTGAGTGTTGAATTGTACATGTAGGTTAAACCTATGACTCTTCATTCCAATTGCATACAGTACTCTCTGTTTATTCAAGTTGACCTTTGAAATGGGCTGAGGATTCGTACACGACAATTTTTGCACCACCACCACACCTTCACCTTGGTCCCTACACAAACATGGTACAGCCCAGCATGGTATGAATGCAGTACACAGCCATGGACACATCTATTTTGGGAGGGGGGGGGTAAGAGTTCTGAAAACAAAAACTAAATGAATGTACAAATTATTTTGCACTACCAATATGAAAAAAAAAATGCTGGAATGGGGCAGAGAGAAAATAAAAGATATTGATATATTGACAACACACTTTACCTAAATCCTATCAGCATTATATAATGAAACAATATTGTTTCATACATGTATGTGACTAAGTTGATATCTGATGACTATCACACTTTTTTCTTGAACAAATGTTAATTCAAGGCACCAAGTGGCCCAGACAAAGAACGGAATGTTTTTTTTTTTTTGCTTTTCATAAAATAATTGTTCTCTAATGAATATAATTCATCTGATAGACTATTCTTTTGCAAGAAAAATTACACCAAGATCACCTCTTTTAGTTAGTTACTTTTCATTTTAGGGCCATTTTTGTGAACCAATGTAAATTTGATATGCGCGTGCCAGTTTAGGCCGAAAAAAAAATTGTATTGGCGTAACCCGCCCGACTCTAAAAATATCCCTAACCCTACGATTTTTTTCTTACTTTGTACTGCTATCGATAGTATCGATATTGCATATCGTGCTGAATTTGCGATCGAATTGAAAACCCGAAAAGTGTTGCGGACAGAACAGCGATTTTCCCGCCGTATGCGCTTCTATATGGAGCCTCACTAGTTATAGCCTCTAGCTGCACTAACTACATGTAGCTAGCGATGATCGAGCTGTTTACCTCAACATGGCGTCTTACGCAGTAAAGAAAACGGGCACACTTGGGCCAAAACATTATTTCCAGGGTCCTCAACTTTGGCTTGAATGATGTCATCCATTAATGAACTATTGCAAGAAATAGCGGCTTCCGAATTGGTCGATTGTAGGCTTATAGTTCACAAAGTGAAAGCATTGGGCGCTGATAGTGGCCCATTCAAAAAAAAAACCACCGCCCTACCGACCCTATTTTTCAGTGAGCCGTTACTCCAATACTACAATTTTTTCTTTTACGCCTTATGGGTCATTTCAATGGCTAGCATCATTACCATTTTACAGCTCGCAAAGCTTAAATGCACTTCATTGCAAAATTGCCTCTAAAATGAAAATTACTAAACTAAAATTAACGATCCAAGTGTTGTATTACTCAGGAAAGAACAAGCTATCAGATGAACAGAAAGAAATAGCATTTTCTCTTGAATCATAAGGGAAAAAAAATCACCATTAGTGTTTCGTCGTCATTTCTCTGGACCAACTGGTATACTATTCCCATATCAAATTCAGACTGCATACATTCCCCCCCCCCCCAATCCTCTGACAGGAACCACAAATTCCAGATTTAATAACTTCTGTACAGATATCCGATTGTAAACAATCAGCAATTACTTTTTGGACAAAATCAATATGATCGATAACATCCCCATTTTAAGTATCCCAACGGCTCTTGCGTGCTTTAGTTTTTGGTTTAAAGCTTCCATCCACACCAATACTGCTGCTGCTGCTACTAACATTGCTACTGCTGATCACACTACCATTGCCACTACCGGCACCACCAGAGGGCGCACTACTACTACCACTACTGCTGCCAAGATTCCCCAAATTTAGGTTGACCCCGCTGAGGGTCCAGCCATGGTCCTCCGCCTGACCTACACTGTGAACAATACCAGGATCCTCACTTTGATCACCGCTCTGACCTTCTGTCGAGTCTTCGTGCTGACTGTAACTGCCCCCATGACCACCCCCATGACCACCCCCATGGCTCCCCCCATGGTCGCCACCGTAGCCACCTCCACGATCCCTACTATGACCCCCACTACGCCCCTCGCCGCTCTCCCTCCTTGACGTGAAGCCCCGCATATGCCCAAAACTGACGTTCCCACTACTGAAATGACTACCGCTACTGCTGCTGCTACCGACATGATGAGACGACGGTGAGAACCGAGACGAAGACGATGACGACGATAATGATGATAACGACGATGATGATGATGACCACGATGACTGGCCTCCAGTGCTGCTGGAAACGTGGCTACTTCCAACAGGGGGACTGATGGGGCCAGGGGGAGGCGGGGCAAATTTGGAAGGGGGTCGCATGGCACTGCTGGAGCCCGGTTTCTGCTGCTCGAACTGCGTGGGCGTCAGGTAGGACACATTGGCTGTGGAGGCGGAGGAGCTGGAAGCGACAAAGTGACTCTTGTACTGGGCCTGAAAGAGATAAACACATAAAGTACATGCATGAATGAATGAGGTTATTCACAGGGGTGAAATGTGAGAGATTTATTCATATGACATCCTCTGTATTTTTAAGATTGCAAACTGTTGATCTATGATTTTTTAATGTGTCAGAAAGAGACATGTATATGGAGGTTTAAAGAGGAATTCCAGGCTGTCAGCAGGGCAGCTGTGACAGCAAGGGCAAGATTTAGATGGGTGAAGTTTAGGGAATGCGGAGAGTTGTTATATGGGAAAAGGTTTCCTCTGAAGATGAAAAGATTAGTTTATAGGAGTTGTGTGAGTTCGGCGATGTTGTATGGGAGTG
>JZLH01S0301727.1:0-11769 GCA_001188425.1 Eucidaris tribuloides | reverse complement strand
AGGACGAAATTTTTTTTTCGCAAAATCCAAGGATCCAATTTTTTCCAGTCATTCGCAAGTAACAGAAAACTAAAATCACCAGAGGGGGGGCCGGGGGGTGTCATGCAAAATTTTTCTTCAAAATCTACTTTAAAAAATCAATTTATCTCAAGTTTCAGACACCCCACTTTTTCAAAAAAAGGGGAGTGGATATCGCTGAAAAAAGGGGTGTGATTTCGGTAAAAAAGGGGGGTGTTTCGGGCGGGTTTAACACCCCCCTTCGGCAAATAAGGGGGGGTGTTTGAAACACCCCAAACACTCCCCCTGCGATACGCGTGATGATGTGTGACAATAAGCTGACATTGATGAACACTGCGCCCAGAGTGTAAATTTTTAAATAGCAAATTCTTTGAACAATACCATAAATAACAATCCTGTCATTTTAGGACCCTAAAACAACGCCTTCTCAACTAACTGATAAACATGTAGAATATGAACTGAACAATGTATAACAATAAAATCCCTTATATTTGTGAATACATGCAGAGATGAAAGATAAAAATCTTATGATGGCCGTAACAATTAAACATTTAATAATTGATCACATCAGCTGGAAGAAAAATAGATCTTGAAGTGGAAATATGTTAGACCCTAAACAACCCTTTTCAACTAACTGATAAACATGTAGAAATATGAAACTGAACAATGTATAATAATAAAATCCCTAATTTGGAATACACGCAGTGATAAAAGATAAAAATATTATGATGGGTAACAATTAAGCATTTTATAATTGATCACATCAGCTAGAAGAAAAATAGATCGTGAAGAGGAAATATGTTAGATTGAAACTTTATCAATACAAAACACGTGTATAACATGAATTTCCTGTAAATAAAGGTTTCAGCTCTGAGTGTACATAATTAACCTACAAACTTTTTATTTATGTACATTTTTGCCAGACTTATCTACTAAGGCCTCTTAACTCGGAGACAGAGTTGTAATTCCAATCAATTTCAAAGACATCAATTTGAATTTTCTGCCAAATCCTTAATATCAAATGTGACCATCTGGATAAAAAAACTTATATGAGATATCAACAAACTGTATTTATTTTGATGAACTCTCTATCCTACTGTAGTTTTATGAGCATCTTTTTTTATTATTGATAAACAGAAGAATCGTGTGCGAGAAGGTGAAAGACTAAACAGGTCGTTTATGTTGTGCACCTGTTAATTTGCATTTCAATTTGGCTACAGCGTGACCCTCGTGAAAATAACCGATACAATTTCTAACTAAAAGAGAAATCTCTCTCGCTCTCATCTAAAATAAACTTCTATATTTTGACGGAGCCCGGCCGAGCGAGTTCTCGATATGCGTCATTTCCCAACAAACAAACTGTTAGCTGAAACACAACACTCCGACGGAAGACGGAAAAATCACCGAAACGGGGCCAGCCAACTTTACCGACAATTTGATGGCTCTGTAATTTACGATTGATTTCGAACAATCGAACCCGCACTCAGAGCCCCCTGGCTGCAAAACTGCAAGAGTCCTATACACACACATTCGCCCGCGAGACGACAAACTCAGACGCACGTACGCTACGCTCTCGCACCTCAAAGCCGAGGTATTAAGTCCAAATTCCGTTGGAAATTTATTTGTGCATCGCTAAAATTTCAAATGGTCTCTAAATTGCCCGGCTTGCTACAGCAAAACAATAATGGACATCGATACTTGAGTTGAAATGCAAAGGCAGAGCGCTCAAGGGCATGCCTGTTAATTTAGACTAATGCATTTGCCTAGGATCCGATGTCATGCGCCGATACTGTTGTTAAGACGCCAGCGAAAGTTCGAGGTTCGCTTGTTCTTTTTTTCCACTCTCTTTCATTACTTTCTCGACCAGGTGTGATCTGAAATGCGTCTTGTTCGAGAGAGGAGAAAGAGTACAGTTGAATCTCAATCTGTGAACATACATGTACATAGTATTAGTATACACCACTCATGCAAGTGTTCACATACATTCTTTGTCCATACTTGTACATGTAGGTGAATATATGCTACATGATTTTCTTTCAAATATCTTATTATTTTCTACCATTTATTACAATATTGTTGGATTGTTTGCTGAATTTTTTGAATAAACGTTGCGCGTCCCTCTACAGTACGCTGTACATATCATACTCACTGAATTTACAGAAAGCCGCTGGCATAGATTTATTAGAAATGCCATAGATATATGTATAAGGCAAACAGAATAAAAAAATAGAGCATATGATCATGGAAATTGTATCAAAATCAACATAGATTGATCGTATCATATCATGCTTGCTTTCGTGGAATTTACGTACAATGAACGTAACTTGATATTAGCAACAACCAACATGGTAGCTGTTTGAGTTCTCTCTGAACGAAAGCAAAACAAAAACAAGGACTCACTCGTTTCCATATTTTAGACGTTTTTGGTGTTGACACATTAGGAATTTCTGTTTGTTTTGCATGAACCCGATTCTAAATACATTTTGTTAATACAGTGTATATTCAATTTTTACGTTAGTGTTTATTCAGCCCCTGAACTTTCTTTACAACTGTACAAGATTCTGAACATAGCAACTGATGAAATTTACAATCATCATTTCAAATACCTGCTAGTACAAAATATTATTCAACAAATTTGGAAATTCCAAATTGCAAATTAATCTTTGAACAGCAAACAGTGTATCTATTAAAGTACTGAGTGTTTGGAATGTTTGGCAAAAAAGTACAGTTTGTTTTCTGTCCAAACCTAGAAATGATTATAATGCACTCTGGAGCCTATGGATTAATAGTACACTCCATATTGAATGTTCAGTTTATTTCTTGAGTAAATATGTGATTGAAAACTAATCATAAATATTACTTCTTCAGAAATAACCCATTTATTTGGGTTATCAAATGTTATTACCCATACTAAGTACTGACCTACTATCCATCAAACCCACATTTTGAGACATAGTATGCAAGAAATACAGACAAACTGGCAAATTGCTCAGAATGCTTGCTTTTATTTCGTTCCATCTTTCTGTTGTCGAAAGAAAAATATTAGAAATAAATCTTGTCCCTCCGGACCTCATGCCCAGAGTCGATCCGCTGACCAACGTCCTTTCCGCAACGACTGGCCCCAATAAAAATCAATGAGTTGAAAATTAATATGACACGAGTCCGCGCGTAACAGAAATTCGGCGATATGCACTGAATAAATATGTCGGCCACGGACCAAGGAGTGAATGACCTCATAATTGCATAAGTAACCTTGACGAAAGCATAGTAAAGTGGGTTAAATAGATCAATCTCATTCAGAAAAAGTGGCGATAATTTATCTAAGGCTTTTGGAACCATAATTTTGTCTCCACGATATTGTTATTTTTATATGCGTGTTGCAAAAGGAGATTGTGGACATAGGCTACATTAACCCGCTGGAGACGATTTGATTTTGAATGACAAGTATTCTCCATAGATCCCAGGCTAATATGTCTTGTACTTAGTCTCCGATGGGTTAAATTGAAACAAAACGTGAATATTGCACTGCGGCAGTATTAATGTTGTAATGACAGTAAGTTTATAGTGGAGGGATATTTTTAGTTCCAGTATTTCAATAACAATTAATCAGCAGCCAAGTTTATATATATTGAAATAAATTTATTTCAAAACAATGGATAAAAATGCTTGCTGCTGTACAGTACATGAATGTTCCCTTTCTCTTTATTCCTTCTATGACCAAGAATTTATAAGATGTGAAACTTTCTGAACCAAACTTTGAGTGGTGCAGTTATTACGATTGATAATTGTGATGTACACGTGATCTAATTTCCCAGGTAAACAACTCACACTTCTTCTTGATGCCTTCTCCATTTCTTTAAGCGATTGTTTAATTTCAAATTCAAATTTATTTTCAAAATTCAAATGGATAAAAATATAAACATCAAGTACAATACAATCATACATAATCACTTTCTTTGTACACAACATGTATACAAGTAACTTAAGATTCCATTGATTTTTTTGAAAAAAGGGAAAATCTGCAAAGCTTAATTAAGCTTGATTTAATACAAAGGATAACCCCAAAGTTGAACTTAACAAAGTTGACAAATACGGTTACATGTAGGAATATATACAATGACTCGTCACAACGAAGCTCGTATGAAGTAGTATTTTCTAAAACAGATAAAGTCGAGAAAGCACGAAAAATAAAATTCAAACTTTCAGGAGCCGATAAAATGCGGCATCAATAAAAATATACGAACAAAATATCACAAAGGAAATTTGTTATCTTGTTTGTGTGTGTGTGTGTGTCACTGTGTGTGTGTGTGTGTGTATGTTTGTGTATGTTTGTGTATTTGTGTTTCTGTGTATGTGCATGGGGTTGCCCATTTGTGTGTACATGTATGTGTGTCTGTGTGTGTGGGAGAGTGGGTGTGTGTGTTATGTGTACTGGCTCATACTGACTATTGTAGTTTGTGATACATGTACATGTATATATCACTGATATAATTTACATACACTGTATTATTTAAGAATGTACTCTAAATAAAAGAGATAGACACATAGACACACACACAAATGCTTGTACAGTCAGACAGACAGACACACATACAGTTCACAATTGCGGTATGACTAATGCAATGGCTAACTGCAGTTGCAGCCAAGTTAAAGGGAGTTATTATCTCTATGATCGGTACAGAAACGATCTATACACTATGGACAGTCAGTATTTTAAAGTAAGTTAAATGTTAGGGAATTACTAGCTATTTCCATGAATATTCTTTATACAATATGTTTGGTAAAGAACAATTTCAACTTTCTACCTCCTCTTTCCTTTATCCAATCGAAGTTTAACTTTGTGTATTTCACTGCCACAAACTAAGATAAATCTGGTAATCAAACAAACTTATCGCTGTAAAGGATGTAAAACAAGTACTTTGTTGAACAACCAATTAGCTACAGTAAGCTGCAAATTATATGAGACCCAATGTATAAGAGCAGCGACAACGAAAACAACGCCAATACAAACATGAGACAGTCCGAGACCACAGGTTCCAAGACCGAGGCCGTCCCAAAACACAACCTTTCCATAGGATTTGTACAGGTGACTCGGTCCGAGACCAGGACCAAGGCCATCAGAAATTGGCCTCAAGACTGAACTCGGATACAACACAAATGAGACCTTAAAGGCAAAGTTCACCTTGATGTCACATTGGTTTTAATAACAGTTCAAAAATGGGAGAAACATTAATGAAAGTTTGGCGAAAATCCACCAAAGAATAACAGACTTATGAAGTTTCAAAGTTTTAATTTTGTGATGTCACATGCAAGCAGCTCCCCATATGCCACAATATAAATTCCAGAAATTACAATTTTTCTTAATGGTTCATGATAATTGAATGTTTTTTTTTCCATAGAAGCCTGTATGAAATAATGTCTCTGATTATATATTGAATGCGCAGGTAAAATCACTTTCAAATTTCTGAGAAAAAGGCACTTTATGGAATTTATATCACATGACAAACGGGGAGCTGCTCACATGTGACGTCACAAATTCAAAACTTTAAAATTCCATAACTCTGTAATTCTTTGATGGATTTTCGTCAAACTTTCATTAATATGTTTCTCTCATTTTTCTGCTTTTATTAAAAGCAACTTGACTTCAGGGTGAACCTTGCCTTTAAAATCAATAAATAAAATGAAGTAGAAATATGTGTACCTTGTTGATTGCCAGTCTTGAGTTCCATTTCTTTCAGGACGAGGTAGTGAGGTAGAGTAAGCCGGGCGCGGCTCGGTATATTCTTGTCTCGGACCCGTAGGAGGGGTCCGTGGACCGGACAGTCCCCAATGTGAGATTGACCACAGTCCCAGACCACAGATTCTGACATCGAGGCCACCTCAGAAAACATTTCCATAGGTTTGTTCGTGTGTCTTGGACTGAGACTCAGACCGAGACCAAGACCAAGGCCACCAAAAAATGGCCTTGAGGCTGGCCTCGGATACGATACAACACTACATACAAACATGAGACCTTAGAATCATATTTAATAAAGAAAGTAGAAAGATGTTTACCTTGTTGATTGCCAGTCTTGAGTTCCATTTCTTTCAGGACGAGGTAGTGAGGTAGAGTTAGCCGGGCGCGGCTGGGTATATTCTTGTCTCGGACCCGCAGGAGGGGTCCGTGGACCGGACAGTCCCCCATGTGAGATTGACCACAGTCTTCACACCCTGCAAGACGGAAGGAAAAATAAACACACAAAAACATTTAAAGCCACTGGCTAAAATTTACCACAGTTAAAAAAATGTGAGCTACATAATCCTCCACGATCCAAGTGTCTTTGATAAGGTCTAAAAATGAAGCCCTGAAAAATTGTATTTCAAAATGATTATTTAGTGCTTTGAAAAAGTGAAAATCGTAAGGTGACCGGATTCACCTGCCCATTTCCTCCCATAGACTTACTGTGTGTAGATCTAGGCTAATTTTTACTCGCCCCAGGTATTAATTGTAGTATATTCAAATATACATGTATCTTGCCAGTGGCAGCATAAATTTCCAAACTTTTGTATTCTAGGGTGTTTATTTGTCCAGTTGAACACTGCTATGTAGCTCAGATATCAAAGTTTGACATTTTTTTTTAAATTGAAGCTCCACAATGTTAGCCTATTACTTTAATTGATTGATTGATTCCTTATTCCCATCAACAATAAATGGTACTCATCACAACAATTGTGAGTACCAATAGATCAGTTTACTAATTCAAATTTATGGATCTTCTTCCTTGGGGGCCTAGTAATAAGCTATTCCATAAACTTGTTTATAATGAACACATTTCAATACTCGGTACTTGGAATCCAACTTGCATAGCTGTTGCCATGTCGGGTAAGCCTTGGGCAAACTCAGGTCGTTAGGGACAACTTTTGTTTAAAAAGTAAGCATAAAATTTGATTTAATAATCTAGTCTATTCATTGAAACAAAGTATTCATATCATAATAGAAATGGCATACTTTTTATCTACATGCACAACTTTTGTATTTAAAACAGTTTTCTTCATCCTGCATGTATAAAAAGTTAAAATCTGATTGAAATTGCAATTGCAATCTAAAATTTGCTCTATGTGGAGGAATTAAAAATGCTTGACATAAGAAGTTAAGGTACAGTACATGTATGTTTCAAAATTACTATGGCAGAGGAAAACTTGATATTTCCCTTTAAACTACATCTGCCCGTGGCAACATATTGTTGTATTTCACAACGGTTTACGTTTAACAGCAGCGATAGCCACAGAGCTTGGGGGGGGGGGCCGCTGTGGGTGACTAACGGACACAGGGGACAACTTGGTCATAGTGCGTATTACGCCTGTCTAGGATATGAAGACACAAAAAGAGAGATAAAATAAATAAAATAAAAAGAATTTGTGGGAGGGTGGTCGGGAGCCTACAGTTTGACCTTTCCCTAATGTGTGTTCTAACTACCCTGTAACGACGAATTCATGCAAAGGCCGTTTAAAAATATATTTCCTCACGTAATGTCCCCTAAATTGCGGATGTGACATCGGGCTGTATTTCTAACTGCTGCACACAACAAGCATTAAGTAGTCAAATGAGCTCAAAAATTTGTTTGTGAAAGGAAGGAGGGATGGCAAAGAGAAATAGTATTATTATTAAATTATTTAGTACCATGTACTTGTAAATACTGCCCATTAGTGGCAGAAAAGAAAATATGCTGCATTGCATCTACTGGTAATATGCCTCATATACAACTTGTTTGAAAATCTTTCACAAAGTATTCTATTGTCACTCCAGACATCAGAAAACAACAACAAACCTACTGAAAATTGTCTATAGTGACAAACTGTTATGTTTATGTTATTGAAGAACATGCAGTGGGAGTGAGCAATATTCAGGGCATTGATAGATCATATAGACCTATGTTATCTAAAAAACATAGAAACAAAGAATTTCATCTTTTATCATTTTACCAAACTATACTTTGGCTTCAAAGGCCCACTGTCATGACAGAATGAAAACTGCCCTCTTTTGACTGAATCTGAAATCATGAAAAGAGTGCACTAATGATACCCATAATGCAACAAAACAGCCATGACAGTGAAGAAAATTACAGCATTTGATTTCCTCCCATTATCTGTACACTACACTATATGGCACTGCAACAGTCCATGTTCGTGAATATGTGCATGTATTCCAAGACTAATTGTAATCTTCTTAGTGGCTGACAGTGGGCCTTTAACCTTTTCAGTACAAGACCAGCTATGAGTATGGAAGTGGCATTGGAGGTGTGTGCAACGCAGCCAGAAAGTAGGTCACTACCCCTGAAGGTCGCCTGACAAGAGTCAAGGTCAAGGTCAACCCCCCTGCCTGTTAGCCAGACCTCTGTTATTCAATAATTATCAGACAGGACAATTTTACCACTACCACCACTGCAGTGATTCAGCATGGCTCACACTTTACCTTGGTAAATCTACTTTTACCTGTGTCATTACATTCCAGTACATGTATGCAAACAAACCACAGTTTTTCAACAATGTACATAAAGAAAAAAAAACCTCATCCCATTTTTTTGGTCATGCATCACAGTATTCTCATGTACATCTTGCTTTTCACGGATTTTCTACAATTCAACATTTTTTATGTTGCACATGTTACAAACCTCAGTTTGTGTTTGTCGGTGTGTGTGTGTGTGCATGTGTGTCTGTGTGTTTGTGTAGGGGTGTGTATATGTGTGTGTGTGTGTGCATGTTTGTGTAGGGCGTTGTGTTATATGTTGTGTTGTGTGTGTGAGGGTGGGTGTTGTGTATGTGGTGTGTATTGTAGTGTGTGTGGTGTGTCTGTGTGTGGTGGGTGTGTGTTTGTGTGGTGTGTTGTGTGCGCGTTGTGTGTTTGTGTGTGTATGTATGTGTGTGTGGTGTGTAGTCGGGTTAGTTGTCAACAATGACCGATACACAATATATTCTAATGTATATCCAGTCTGTTACATGTCTTTTACGACAATGTCTATATTTTCTATCATTTTCTTTCATGAATATTAGAATAGAGACTTGGGAAATTACTGTACACATTTGTCAGATACTCTAAATGCTACATTATGTTGTCTATAGGGCATAACATGAAGCAATCATAAGGAATTATTAACATTGTCGGGACTGTTTCATGTGGTTTCCATAAAAGTTAGAGTAAATTCACAACATTCTTTGGTCTGTGAATGAATTTGTAATTTTGATTCGATTTCTACTCAGTTTTATGTCAAGAAATACAATACTGTACAGGTCCATCAAAACGTCAATACTATCCCCCCTCCCAAACGATCCAAAAAGAAATTTACAATAGTATACATAAATAATGTGTACAAACATATAACTAACACAAAACAAACCAATATCCTTATTCAAATAGCCACAAAATTTCATCACTGAAACATAACAGTTAACGCCCTCACAAATGAGCTGGTGGCTAGAAATAAAGTGATATTTAAATAAATTACAAAGGTCGGATCAAAGTTAGTTAAATTGGTGATGTCCATCCTTCGACGAATTTGATTTCGACATTGACGTGACTGGACATAGAAACCATTGAGGCCCTTATAAAGTTTTTAGTTTTTGTTCGCTAAATAGATATAGTTACCCTGGCGAACATTTCCCTCGGTGCCAAGAAAGCCTATATGTACGTGCTGAGCGAGTAGAATTGTGATGCTTCAAAGCTTAGGGAGACCTTGAGGGTCCCCCAAATTCATCCATGTGAGAGCAAAACAATAGCAATGGAGAAAGAGGATAAAGCTTAATTCAGATGAACAGTAATTGATCACTTTCTAACTTTGGAATCTTCTAATGTAGATTTCGCCAGCTACAGTAAAAAATGTAGTTACAGATTATGGAGGAATACAATGTGTGTGCCTCAATAGACAAGGCTTCTGCCCAAGATAACCTCAGGAAACCCACATTTCCTTTCTTAAATCTAGCAGGAACACTGTAATTTATCCAATGAATTTCACATTAAAACTTAGTTACTTTGTGGTAGTGGTACATCACAAAATAGACACTGTCAAGCTGTCCAAGTGGAGAAGACTGGGAAAATTTCATCTGGAAATTCTACACACTGTCTGACCGTGTAACCAGGACTTTTATGGAAAAGTACTTACAGTAAGGTAAGCTGAGGGTATCTGCAGAAAATCCTCAGTTGTCACGTTTGTGTTATCTTTTGCCACACATTTTATATACTCCTAAGACAATGAAAAACAAAAGGCAAAGAACACAACACACAACACACACACACACTCCAAGATAACAAAAGGCAAGACTTCGTCATCAACATGAAGCAATCAAAATGTATTCATGCCGAGTTCTGAGAATTTTTAGCACATATAACTCACTAATGTGTCCTATAGAAGATTTCCAATATGAGTGAAAATATGAAGAAACAAAAAGACGTAAAATGACAAAAGATGACAAAAGCAAAGATCTTAATCAACGTGTGAAGCAATCAAAATGTATTTCAGGCCGATTTTCTGAGAATTTTTTTTGGCACCAATATACTTCACTTAACGTGTTCCTTTGAATTTCCAAGAGAGCTAAGAAGAAAGAAGACAAAAAAGACAATAAAACGACAAAGATGACAAGAGCAAGATCTTCATCAACATGAGGGATTTCAAGCCGAATCTGATAAGAATCACCAACTCACCTAGAAACCCGTCCTAGAATTGAGAAGTAGATAGAAGAAGACAAAAAAGGACAATTAAATACAAAAACTTGTGAAAATTGCCGCTTTGGCAAGACAGACTGCACCGCTTTTTTTTTAAACCAAGATTCCACTAAAAACCTTGCAATTCTTTTGTTGCTATAAAGCGCTGGAAGCGCTTCTGTCGTTTTCCTTTCCGATCACTTGTCCTTTTTGATACTGATTTAAACTTATTATCAACATGCGATAGGACCCCATTTAGGCAACTAAGGGGCCAATTAATTGATTTATTATACGTCCTTCGCAATTCTTAAATTCAGCCGTAATGTTGCCATTGGTATGCGAGTGTTACTCATACAAGGGATGTCCGATCAAACAAATCATTACTAACTTGAGACAAATAAAACATATGCTTAAACCCAGTTGAAAACAAATAAATTCAAAATTAGAAAGGATATATAATTACTTACCACCTAATACAACTCAATATTATCAAGAGATTATTTTTCAGAATTTACATTAAGAGGAGGACTCTCCATTTACACTCCTTCCCTGATAAAACACGAAAAAAGATCACTCATGCCTTAGGCTATTGATTGAAACAAACATGTCTATGGAAATCTGGGGATCAGTACATTACCTAGAATTGAATGGAAGACAAAAATGCTTTTATGATAGCTATGCTGGTTGAGTTTTTGTCTCGCGAGACAAAAATAACAGGTCTAACTAACCCCGGTGGCAGCAATGTAATGTTTCATACATGATATTCCACTAGCACTGGGTTTCTAGATCCGTATACTTTGCATAAAGACTCAGAATATATTCTTTTTATATGTCAGGTATTTACACCTATGTTAAGTTTTAGGCCACGCAAAAGAGATGACATGCCTTTAAACTACCATTTGTTGACCATATTACAGTGAAACCTGTCTATAGTGGCCACCAATGGAAGCAGAAAAGTTAGCTCGCTAAAAAACAAGGTTGTTAAAATACATTGGTCTCAGGGGAATCATGTTAGTGTTTCCACTATACGCAGGCTGGCTGTTATACGAGGGTGGCGTTAAGACAGGCTTTGGACT
>JZLH01S0301723.1:47942-63193 GCA_001188425.1 Eucidaris tribuloides | reverse complement strand
AGTACTTTTGTTATAATGGGAGTGCACTGTAGTAATCAAACAGCATATGAGGCACACCACCACATCTTGCATTAATTTCAGTTAAAAACGCAATAATTATAATAGTAATATCTTAAAATATGATATAATTTAATCATGTTTAGAGCAATTCATAGATAATATCCAAATTGACAAAGAAGACATTAACATTTTGGACATTACTGGTCAATATGATTGGGCATTTTGAATGATTTAATAATGTCAAGATTACATTGTCATAAGTCAAATATTAAAATTAAATTCGCAAATTAGTTGAAAAGTGAATTGACAATACCATATTTAAACTAGACTTAAATTCGTCACTGAGATGAATTGGTGATCCGCGTAATCGCTCCGATCATTATATCTCAAGAAAATGTAATATGCGATCTAAATCAAGTTTTATTGCATGATAAAACATGTCCCTCATCACGTTAAATTCTCTATCAAGCATTAATTCAAAATTCAATGTCCCAACGGGCAGACGCGTACGATTAGCTTCAGTGATGACCTTTGACCTAAAGTTACTGTGTACCAAGTATGGTTATCTTACTCGACTCCAGTCATGAGATATGCGCAAAATATGATTTTTCTTTGTGACATCATAGCTGACGTGACAACACTTTGGCAGAGTAAGCGATGCCTGAAATGCTATCCACGCATCATAGTCTACCAGAATAAGCAATAGAAAGTAGGGGTCACCGTTAATCCTAGAGTGTTATAAGTGATTTAAAAGTGCCGCCATTCACTACGCGCATTTACGTTTTTCGGGTGTGTAAGCGATATTTTGGGTTCTGGTGGACGGAAAAAGGTTCTAACTGACGTAGAATTCAATTAGACATCCAAAATCATCGAAAAAATTACGTTATTCCGTCGGGAACGGGGTCCGCGCGAAAAAACTTACGCGCGCGCACCAAAATGCTCGAAATGAACTGAAACATATAGTATTGTCAATAAGAAGTCATTTGGAGCATTTTGAAACTTTGACGCGCCCATACCTGCCCGTGGAGACGCTCGCGCTCACGTGGTATGGACCAAAAGTTGACCCTTGACCTCAACGTGACCTCTGCCAAAGTTCATTGTTTCATTCGACTGCCGGCTCGAGATATTGCAAACGTAGGTTAACTATAACTTTTTCATAAAATGATGTCATAGATGACGTCACGGGCAAATGACCACACTGACAAAAATTGTGGAGCGAGGTCTTGACACGTGACATAACTACGCTAATTTACAGAATGATTGACGATGGCGTTAATGAGATATCTTGAACACAAGAAATGGTCAGAAAGAAACATGAATAAAGAAGAAGAAGAAAAAGAAGAAAATTCTGATAAATCTATGTGTCCGCGGATACGCGGATCACCGGGCTGAGGATGATTTAGCTTAACCCTAAAAAGGCTGGGGGGGGGCGCGAATCCCCCCCCCCTAGACGTTTCGCACAATATGTCTGCAACGCGAGAAGCAATTGCCGCGGCGTTTCATGACTTTTTTCTCTCGAGTCTCGCACATCTTTTAAGACCGAAATTTGCGGACGTCCAGGTCGCGGTTCCAAAGTTACGAACATTTTGTACTGTGCAGTGTCACCGGCCAAAAATCGCTCAAAAAAGCGTGTTTTGTGTACATTTCAGATACAAATGTGTGTTTTCAGCCAAAATTCAGAAATGTATGATATTTTTTAGCTTTTACTGGTTGAAATTAAGTTTTTGTGGCTGTTTATGATCGCAAAAGTGTCCCCGACAAATTTCAGTCGTAAAAAACAATAGAAAACAAGAAGGTCGAAAAAACAAAGAAATACATAAGAATTTCACAAAACAATGATATACATAGGAAATTCTATTTCGATTCCGGATTTTTTTCAAGTACTTTGGCTAAGAACACTAAAAGAGAGTCTAGACGCAAAAATTAGCATTTTTGCAGCTTTAATTTAATGATTTTACAGCTTAATTATGTTTTTACGGCATAAATTAAGCATAATTAATTAATGATGAAATTAATTCGGCGGCATAATTAACATACAGTCTTGTATATTACGTGCATGGGCGACGTGCGTCGCCGATTTTCGCGCGTGACGGCGTGAGATCTCAGGGGGGGGCCCCGGAAAAATCCGCCCGCCCGCCCCCCGCCACAGATATAGCATAGCCAAAAAAGCCCAGCCTGATTAGGGTTAAGTTTCCAAAAGGCCTGAAATATCATTCTCACCCATTTGCTGCATTATTCCTACATTATTGCAGACTCTAATCCTAATGCAAAAATAGACATTCTGAAAAATGTTAATTTTGTGGATTGATATACAGCTGGAAACTTGGGATGCATTAACAACATACCATAATCAACATTCACATTAAAATTAGCAAACATAAATAAATAATGTACAATGTTAGTATAGAGAACTGATGACCATAATTCATACAAATTAAATGCATTTTGTTAATGAAGTGTTAGATAATACATGTAGATCTCTGTAATAGGAAATTTCTATATTCACAGATAAAGTAAGGTCAAATTCTGAGTAGCTTTGCCTACAAACAATAAATGATTTATTGCTACTCAAGCCAACTAGATTATGGCTTTTGTATTAAACTGTTTCAAATAACAGTACACACATTTCTTCTGAAAATCATATTTTTGCCTTAGCCCTTAGGGAGCCCTATATGCTTGGTGGAGTAGAAGGGAGTTTCCATATTGCCTCTCACTCCTGTTTATGCTCTCGTTATAAAGAAGTCCTTGCGACACATTTCTTTATAACAAAATCTCTTTATATCAGGGTTGCAAAAACAATAAAATACAAAGGAAATCCAAGATGTTGGACCAGAGATGTTACTTCTTTATAATGAATTTTTGTACTCTCGTGATACAGCATAGGACTTGCGGTCATGAAGTCGCTGGTACAAACACCATATCAGCTTGGTTTGTTTGCTCGGTTTATAAACAATTCATTATCCTGGATGGTTACATCTTACATAATTTTAAAGTGGCAAGAAAAAAAATTAAAAACCTTTGGAAAGAGAGGAAGAGAAAGAAACCTGTCAAAACACTCAAACATCTTGATAAAGGCTAATGACAAGATTGGAAGCACTTGAAAATGCCTCAAGAAGCAAATGAGTTCAGACATATACCAAATTAACCTAACTGCAGAGTAAATCTTGGCTGGAAGAATTTGTCTTGAATTTATTTACTTATGGAGAATTCAGCATGAACATACCAGTACTTAATTACTCTTGTGTCCCAAGAGAAATAGATCCCATAGAAAACTACACAACATATTTGCCCATCACAATGGATACCGATGGTAGTTCTTTTAAATGAGTCAACATTTGACCACAATTTTTTTACGGCAGAATCCTTGCATAGTTGCTTGATTTTAGAATAGTTTTACCTCAAGCTGAGGACTACCTCCAATCATGCTATTTATCTTTAACTTTGATTGCATTATACACTGACGAGCATGCTGTAATTGTTTTTTTTTTTAACAGCATTGGTCTACGGAACATTCCTTATATTTTTATTTTGCTTTGAGTGCTGTGCTCCTTACAAAATAGCTGGGGGTGCTGCAACACCGCCACCTCCCACAGGCCTGCTTTAGCTATACTTTCTTGATAAATTACCACAGCAATACACAAGTCTATCACACATTACATATAATGGGAGTGGGTAGCATTGATTCACATTCTCCTGTTTGTGTTCTACACAACACCACTGTTGAATTGAATCTCTAAAAATCTCCAGTAAGGCCTTTTGCCAGTATTATCCACATTTGTATTTTATATAATTAAATAATAAACATAATTTCATGTGTATCAATAAAAATCAAAGTGGTCTTTATAAGGCACATTGGTTTCATACATAAGTACAGGCAAACCTTGTTATAACGAGGACAACGGGACCCACAAATTTTCCTCGCTATAGCTGATTGCTTGCTATAAAAGTACATGATAAAAACGCACAAAAAATTATGCATATGGGACTTCATATAGAGTAACAAGATTTCTACCACTAGTGCAGTGTTTCCTCTAGTTTTGCAAATATATTAGACTGAATGTACTAAATAAATAAGTCACTGAACTGAAACAACAGAGCTGAAAATGTACATGAAAGTGAACGATGATTCCAACTTCTCTGTTACCGAAATTGGTGCAAAGGGCGGGAAGGAGACGTCACCCAGTTACATGTGCTGGCTGGCACGGGTCCTCGCACTGTGATACGAAGAGTGTACAACGCACGCTAGTGTACACCCGACGTGTTGATCAACGTCTTGCAAAAGGGGTTAATTTTACGGCACAAAACATCACTTGCGCGCACTCGCTAGCCAACGTAAGGTGGATGCTTGCTGTTACAGGATCAATTTTCTTTGTTTTTCTGTATTTTTAGGCTGGGAATTTACCCTGCTATAGCCGAAATTTTGCTATAGCCGATCTCGTTACATGAGAAGCATAATACACACAGGTCTATGAAAGAAAAAATTGGGACCCGAGAAATGTCCTCGTAATTAGTGGGTCCTCGCTATACCCGTGCTCGTTATAATGGGGTTTGCCTGTATATATATAGTTACTATTTGTAACCAAGTGTCGATATTTTTACACCACTTTTGAGTGCTGATGAGGTAATAGCTGTGATGATACACCTGCCTCTGAGACAAGTGCAGACATAGATGCCTGGCTGATGGATTTTGTCTACTAGGAGCTGGTCTAATTAACCCCTTAGGCTTGATGCTACACAACAGCATTGTACCATAAGAGACAACACAATTTTCCTTTGGTTAACCATGAAGGAGACCAAGAGGTCTACACATCATACAATGTGTACTTTATGTGACAGACATATTTGTAGGCAATCCTTAGACTGAAAAGTATATCATTCCCCAGGCTTCTGTGGAAGACTGTTGTCTCTGACTGTACAATATACTAAGCTTTTATACAAGCCTGGTCCCCAAGGGGTTAATGCAGGGCTCGACACTAGCACTTGCCCGCTTGCCCGGGGCAAGTAAAATTTCACGTTGGGCAAGTAAAAATTCAAAATGTTAGAGTTTACTTGCCCGATTGGGCAAGTAAAAATTTGATCATGAAATGAGCAAAATATGTCCAAAAATCTTACCAAAAACAAACAGTAGGTCTAAAATTTTGTGTTCAGTTAACTTATACTGAATTTCATCTTTTAATATGTTCATTGTACTAAATTTTATGACTCTGTAAATTCATAAGTCACACTTGCAACCCCCAGAATTAAAATAATAAACTTTCAATGCTATAAAAAGACCTTATTGGTTAAAATTAGTGAGACATCTCAGATATCATTTTTAATGTTTGTATTATTATTTGTTTTCGGGCAAGTAAATTTTTCATTTGGGCAAGTAAAAATATGAAAGTGACAATTTCACTTGCCCAAAGGGCAAGTATGAAAAAACGTTAGTGTGGAGCCCTGGTTAATGTCTCAATTTTTTTACAACCTCACCAACCTATTGGGTACTAATGAGTTGTACAATAGCTGTGATTATCCGACTGCCTCTGGGACAGGTACTGAGGTCCATGTCGGGCTGCTGGATCTTGTCCGCTAGGAGCTGGTCCAACTCCCTTCTCAATTCTCTCACTAACTCACCAACCTATGAAGGGAGAAATACAATACATGAAATAAGGTTCAAGATCTGGATCACAATTATTTAATGACAAGTAATGCAATTCTAACATTTGGAATGAAACCAAATAATGACAATCCATTCTTCATACACACAGGGCATAATTTAGTCTCCAAGCATATTTAGTCACTTGTAAATAAGGATGTTTTGAGATGGTATTTGAACTGATCAATAGTTGGTAGGTTTCTTAGCCAAGACAGGAGTATATTCCAGACTTCTGCTGCACACTTTGCAAATACTCTATCACCCATAAGACATTTAATTTAGTGATAAAATCCTTTGTGTTAGAATGGAGTCTGCATGAATATTTTCCATCAATCAGCTGATATGTAAGCATACAACACCTAAACATTCATACATATTGTGTGAACAGTCATGACCACTAACTGGATAAAACATTGCACATTTAATTTACAAGTCAGAATGATTTCTTTTTCATACAAGAGAACAATAATACTGAACACTGGAATTTTCCACAATACACTAAGCATCAGAGCAGGGTCCAGTATTTTGGAAATACTGAATTTACAGAAAATACTTTTGAAGGTGTTTTTATACCTCAATGGACTTGACTTTGAACTGAATCCACCCATTGTCGACTGAGATGATGAATTCTCCAGCCTTGAGATCAATGTTGAGGGTACAACCACCAAACAGAAGTAAAGGATAGACGGACACCATACTGCAGTCACGAATGTACACCTGTCAGAAAAAATCAACAATATAGAAATGGTAGAAATTGTAATTCCTTTGCTGAATGAAATTATATTTTGTCTTTTCCAAGGTGTATGTCACTTAAGGGGTAAAACAGTTTTAAATTTGGACACTGAAAGGAGTGACATTTATGCAATAGTTTAATAAGTGCTTGAATTGTTGTTGAGTTTTGTAAAAGGAAAACCATTCATGCCCCAAAACAGCACAAAATACAGATGCAAAACTGCAGTCAGGAATTTGTGTGATGTTTACTCCACACTGTGATAACTGATTTATATTAATTGTTCTATAATTCAGGCAGCATAATTAACATCTAGCTTGTACTGAGAAAAATAACGAAATGGAAGGTTTGGATTGTTATTATCCACCTGATGTGTAATTTATCCTATTTTCTTCCTAATCTGTATTTCATAAGATTTGTATCATTCTTTTTTCTCAATTTGTAATTAGTTGACTCAAATGTTTATTACATTACAAAAGGCCCATCTAATCCCCCAGCATCTGCAGGTGCGCGAGTTATTGTTAACAGTTATGTATAAAACTAGAAATATCACTGAAGGCGAGTAATAACCCCACCCAAGCAGGATGGTCTTATTTGAGGCCATAATATGGATTTACCATGGCAATGCAATTTCCAACAATCAAAAATATGTGTCTTGGATATCTCCCCCCCCCCCCACCAAGACCAAAGTGTGTTCTTAACACTTTGGGTGCTATCGCCGCACTGGTTCGCCCACGTATAACATCAATGAGGTACTATCGGCGAACCAGTTGGCCGAGAAGACAATTGGTTCCATACGTTTGAATTTGAATGACAAACGTCACTGAAGTTCCTACCATTGATATTCATCATAAAATGAAGACACATTGAACCAACTAAATGAGTTAAAATGTCTTGTCTCGATAGTATTTCCATTTTCACAGAAAATCCTACATTTTGGAAAAGGTATACACAAAACTAAAAAACAATCCAGTCCCTGGTTGACACACCTGAATTTTTAGCTCAGCACCCAAAGTGTTAATGAGGATGTTGTTCGATTTGCTATATTTTCCTGAATTACTGACATAATATTCCATTACCATGACAATGGCATTTCTAACCCATATTCAAAACATATGTCTAGCAGATCTTCATCCCAAGACCAATGTGTATACCAAATTTCATGAGCATTGCTCAGAAACTGAGGAAATAGTTCGATCCACAAGACATGCAATGGACTGACCAACCGCCCACCCTTTCCCTGATTCCTACATACCCCCTTCAAACTTTGTTTGGCCGTGGTATAAACAAATGCCTGCAGGTCATGCTAATAAATTTGTGACCATCTACAATTTATTATCTCCTTTATCATTTTTTATTCTAAATTGTGACATGAAAATATTTCGGAAAGAAATGCACATAGTTTGGTAAAATAGTTGCAATTATTGCATGCACTGCAGGCAAAACATGTTAAAGATTATTGCACAAGATTTGATCGGTTGTGTGTTAGTTTTAAAGCTCTGACATGATTGGGAGAAATAAAAAATGCCTTTAAAACCAAACTGGTTGAAAGATTAATCAAATGTACACCAGCTGGAGTGGATCTCCTGGCTGGAAGGATTGTCTTGAGTTTGTTTACTTAAGGAGATTCAAGCATGAACAGGCCAGCAGTTTCATTTTATTGGGGCATGATAGATTTAATCCCCATAGAAGGATACACTACAAATCTGTCTATTACAAGGCATACTGATGGACATTATTTTAAAATGAGTCTACGTTTGACTACAAAATTTTCACTGTAGAATCCCTGCATAGTTTACTTGATTCTAGAGTAGTTTCAACCCAAGTTCAGGACTACCCCCAATCATGTCATTTACCTTTAACCCCACACATCTTTTCAATTCTGTCTTACCTTTGATGTCTTGACCTTCTCAAGGAACACCAGGTACGGACTCTCATAGTAACGCACTTGGAAGTTGACAGACTTGGGATGAACATTCACCTGAATCAAAGACAAAGAAATATATTGCAGCATGAATTGACAACTCCCTTTATTAATTGTGACATTATACATGGGATTACACGCTTGTACACCTGGAATGATTTGTTTTATGCTTTTAAGAACAAAGTCTCTTCCATTTTACAGTAAGATATATTCTCAACAAACAAATTCCATGCACAAAAACCCTCTTTTCATCCAAATCTGCACCAAACATAGCAATTAATACATATTCACAACAAAAAATCAGATTAGAAATAGACAAACATTTTTTTTTTCCACAAGGGGGAGGGGGGGGGGGGCTGGGAGGTACTACCCAAAAGTTTCACCATTTTCAAATCGGTAATATGTTCACAACATAAATGTGCCTGTATTCTCTAATCACTAGATCAATTTGAAACTAAACTGCATTCCTCATAGAGTAAGTTATATTACACATACAGTATATCAATATTTGGTAATGAAATTTTGCATCACATCTTATGTTCTTTATAATCTAAGTACAATACCATATAATTCATATGATGTTATGTTCCTAAATGCTTTTACATTATTTAGAATATATAAGACATAAAATGTTATCTAACAGTTGCATGCATATACATTATGTAACACACTTACATAACCATCATCTTTGGTCTTGAACTTGAGTTCCTGTGCCTTTGGGTTCATTGGTATAGCTCCAGCACTAGTCTGACTGTACTTGGCCTCAGGTGTAAGGACCTGTACAACATTGGGGTACAAAGCTGCACATAGCACGGCCACTACCAGCTTGTCATTGTCAGCATTGACATTCACCTGTCACATGAAACAAGAAGACAAGTAGAATTTTAAAATGAAAATATATTTAACTTGGTGCTTGACTACATTCATTCATAATTTTGAGCAATGTAAATGTGTGGAAAGGCTTGTACCAAGAAATCTCTCATATGAAAATTTACCAGGGACTGAATAATTATTAACTAGCTACACTGGAACCAGATCACTGTCATTTTAACCATACAAGAAAAACATACAAGGTATGACAAATAAGAAATGAGACGGTTACAGCAATGCCTATGACATGATGTCAATGGACGAAATGCCTATGTTACTGTGTTGCACAACATCTCATCGACATTTTTTCTATAATATTATTCACCTAACTCATTCTGTGTCCCCTTCCTTGGGCTGGTGTGAGGAATGTCCCTGCTAGTCCCCATCACATAACTACAAGTGGCACAAACATGGAGTGGGGATTCAATCTAAAGTTCCTGGTTCAGTCGGGCAAGGGCCCAACCGAATCTGGAACTTCTCCTGGAGGCTTATGGAGAGATGCTGCCCTCATTTTTTTCCATGACAGCTTACCTGTGAGCTGCTGGCTTTCCGTATCATATCACCGTATCCATTTGACCGTCGGTCCATCTGACGCGACGACATGCTCAAATCAATGAAACCAATGCTACTGAGCAGCTCAGCAAACTGGTGTTTCATGCTTGCTATCATCTGAAATATCAGCAAGAACAAAATACATGAATAAGTCTGACTCAATCCCTCCAAATATAAATAAGTAAAATATGAATATTTCATAGACACATCATTTGTTACATAATGAATCAAACTTACAGAAAATCACATTCTGTCAGTTGACTGAAGGTCGGTGATGATTAAATGCCCAAAAATATGTACAAAAAAAATGTACAAAATGCACAATGTAGGTAATTTTTAGCATGGTATCATGGTTGCATGGCGTAAGGTATTAGCGCATCCGATGCTTTTTACATTTTTAGCAATCACATTATGAGTCCTACAAGTCACGTTAGGTTATGTAGTTTCTAGAATTCTTACAGGAATATTATTTGCAAACGAGCAGACTTTGTATGATGACATTGCGAGAATACATTGAACTCGTTGGAATTGAAGAACGAGATATCTTGGTCTTGGGTGCATAGAGAAAACGTGTTATATTTAAATGAAATCATCTCCAATGGGTTGAGTGTATAGTTTGTGCAATCTGGAACAGTGTGTACAACATCGATTTATATAAATTTATTTTTACAAACACATGACTGTGACTGATCCATAATCCTGCCTCCTCCCAACCTGAAATCCCCAAACAACTGACCTGTAAGGTTTTCACTGACAGGAAGTTCTCATGACAGAATCTGTAACCCAGGAAATTACTTCTATCCAGAGCAGTAATCCATCCCTGCAAGATATGATGGTTATTGGGTTAAAAACAACAGATATACAAATTTTCAATTGGTCTTTACTTCACAGAAGGTATCCTATGTGAAGATCTAAAATAGAAACTGAAACCATTTGTTGTTTAGCTTTCAGCATTTGTGAACATTATTACTTATATCTATATGCATGAAATAAAAAAAAAAATGACATTTGACTCCAATCTAGGAGCATCACAAAAGTACTAGCAGATGGCATGCTTATGGTGAAATACACAAGAAACTGAACATTGAAGAATGCACAAACATTTCCCATTAGCTTGCACCGAGTCACCTTTCACTGTTTCCTTGCTACTGTCGACCACCTTCACCAGTGCTGGCCCGCTTCTGTCAACCAGAGTTGACAGAAAGCATGATCAGAAGAAATAGTACATATTCAATTGTATAAGAACAATGTATTTGACTAGTCTCCTATTACAGGCACTCATTCTTATGTCACACGTTGATGCAAAAGCACATTGAAAATGACTACAGTGTATCATTCCACAACCACGGCTTTACTCTGTATTGTAGGAAACAATAGCATCTAATTTGATGACAGAGGGTGATATTCAATCGGCCTTGGTTGTGCACAGCAAGTACAGCAACTCAGCAAGATTACCCTTATACCTCAATACCAAACAAAAGTGAAATATTACAACTGTAGAACCATTTCTTACTTGACAGCTTCATTGGGTACAAATGACATCATTACCCCCTTGGGGACGACGGGCTTGTACAGAAGCCCTGTACATTTCACACTCGGACACAAAATGCTTCCACAAAAGCTCCCAAAATATGCCAAACCTTTCATATAAAGTGAGGCTATAGTGCCTACAAATGGTTGCATCCCACTAAGTACACATTTTACCACTCAAAATCTAGAAACTTGTCTCTGTTCGTGAGATTTACTGGGCTTCTGTACAAGCCCATCATCCCCAAGGGGTTAATGTTCACATGTTTTGTTTATAAACATTTTGCAGTTATCAATGAACCATTTTGTATATCTGGGAAATACCCATAATTATTTAAATACCTTATATGCTCTCCACAGTGTTAAGTGATCACTGTTGCCTACGGCAAACTCCAGTCTTTTCCTGTCAGCCTGATCACGCTTGTCAAATGGGGCCACCTGGTATAGCAAAGAAATAATATCAAACAATAGAAATTACCACAGAAGTTCATTTCAAGTAAATACTTTGAATGAAATTGTATGTGTGCCATCAACATAGCAAAATCATTCTTGGACACTCATACCTCCTTTCTGTCTGAAAATTTACAGGCTAATGAATATCTGTCTTCTGCAAATGAGAATTTGGTTTGACATTATTTACTTAATAATTGGCTTGTTATCAAGGTGATAATAATCATATGATGATTATGCTTATATGATGATTATTGCTTAGTACATAAGACCATAGATTCTCTTAGAGACGGTATTTTGTTTCCAACTTTTTGCCTCAGGTTAGTCATTTCATGTCCACAATTTGAGATACGATACAAACTCAATCCACAAATCTTATATGGAGAGACATTTACTTCAAGAAATTACACACCCCCATCATTTTGCTACACAAGAGATGGGGGAATGTTACTGTGGTGGTTCATTACAAACTGCATCCTAGATCCCTCCTATGGTACAGTATATAGATCTGTTGCCTTACTGATGCAATTGTGACCTCTACAAAGCACACACAAAAAGCCAGAGAGGAGTGCATTGACATTGATGATCAACATCAACATAAGTAATCAACAGATTAATTCTAAAACAGGAATGCAATAAATCTCTGAGCATAGTTCATTCAGTTGTATAGGTGGATATTACAGATTGATAAAGAGAATGGAAAATGACTTCTTACAAAAGGTGACCTGAAGCTGAGGCTGGCTGCAATGGTAAGAACAGGATCCAAACACTGGAAGATGGCTCCAAACAACATCAGTTTGCCAATACGGACATCCACCGGGAGTGAGGCCAGATGGTAACCAAGGGATGTCAGATCCTGAAACATCAACAAACACATCAATATAATATATATTATGGAGGGGTCAAGAAACAAGTGCGTATTATACACATAATGAAATCAAGCAGCATTGTCCCCAGTATTTTCCCATGTGTGGTTTTGCATAAAGGTTAATATAGGTTTGCTGCACAACTGAACACTGGATAACTTATGGATAATGTTAGGATAATGTAATACACTCCTTTCATCTACAAAATATCTTCAGTGAAAGAAACAGGATTCATACAACAGACTCATACCTCACCTCTTCCAGACTAGTCGTATGTACACTTGGGCCAAGGTCTATGGAGTAAGTGTGTTAGACGTGTAGCAAAATCAAATTGTTTGAAGCAAATTAATTTAATATTATAGGTACATAAGCGCAGAACTGGTCTTGGTGAAAAACAAGATTTTGTCTACACCAATAATTGCTAAAAAAATTGATTGTTTTTCCTTAGATTCAGACCAATGCTTAAAGGGAGAAGGAGTCAGCAACTAACAGGCATAAGTTAAGAAAGAAATTTGAGTTCTTGCCAACCAATTAGATTGCACATGCACTGGTCTGGAGCAGACCATGCGTGGCCGATGCATGCCACCTGACGTGTGTTAGTCGCACTGTGGTAATGTATGCACTGTTTGAATCGATAAGCTCCTCTCCCTATAGCTGTTTCTGCAAGTTTTATCCTGGGATAAAACTTGCAAAGATGTAAAATAAACACAAATTACCTAATTTATGGGGCCTTGCTGAGGGCGAGTATCACAGAGTACTCTTTATCTAGGCTGTCTTTATAACCATGTACCATAATTCTCACAATGTCCTCCTTTTCCTTAACTTATGCCTGTTAGTTGCTGGCTCCTTCTCCCTTTAAAGGGACCGTAAAGTCGCAAGTCGTGGGCGTTTGGACCTGGCCCGACTTGGGTAATATTCGGGAATGCCCGTATACTTTCGGAAAACGAGCGCGCACAAATTGTGTGCAATTCCCTATGCAGCACGTATTCACCCGAAGAAAGGCGAACTAAGCCCAACTGACCCTCATCAGCAATTCTCACGATCTTGTGACGACCACTGACTCTAACTAGCGTGCATAGAGTTAGTGTTCGCACTGCCTTTGCAATAGGCAGGGTTTAAGTAAAATTATTCGATTACATCAATCTTTGTCATACTCTCACCTGATCTATAGAAATAGCTCCCAAGTCTTGCAGCCTCTGTACCGCATCATCAATATTATCTGTTTTGGGTGGCTCCAGAAGTTTGTTTAGAACATCCTGTAAAATAATGAAAACTTGATTAAATCAAGGAGTTATTGATATAAAATTGGATTCACTGAGTCCAATGCACAAATTTCTTGGTTGAGCTAGCAGTTGGGAAATATTGGGCGAGACGTAGGCGAGACGTAGTCGAGCCCAATATTTGTCAACTCATAGCGAGACCAATAAATTTTGTATTGGACGAAGAAGAAGAATCCAATTTTATCATTATTATGTCTTTAGGATCTTCCTAGATTCTAGGTTTAAACAGGCCTATGCAAATCATTCATATTTCGTGTCATGTTTCAATACGGCCAGTGCAAATGTATTTTTACCCAGCCTGCCCTGTCAATGTCATTATTTATGTATTATCGCTACATCAGAATCCCACTTCAAAAAAAGTTAAACCAGCACTCCTTCTTTTATGTTATTTCGTACATTTTACCCTACCTGTGATTCTAATAATGAATATTAGTTATCGGTCGCATAATCGTACCACACTGCCATGTGTCAGTCAGTCTGTGCTGCGAATTAATAATTAACCAGCGCGCCGGTATGGTATGGTGAGCGCTCGCTGCGCCGCAATGCGTCATTACGTCAGCGCATGCGTAATGGCCAGGAGTCCAATATGGGAATAAATTGGATGCCCAATTTATTCCCATATCGGACTACTGGCCATTTTTACGCTTGCGTAATAGCAACCAAGCTTCCAGCTGGCTCAGATCATGTATTTTTATCGGGTCCTTCGATTTGTGTACAGTAATATAGGAGGGAAGATTCTAAAGACATAATAATGTAATGAATCACGACAAAGACACAAAATGTACACAGAATCACTTGAACATATAAATGATTAATGCAAGAAGAAAAGCTGTGGTGTACACGGCCAGATATGTATCCTGAAAAATAATGCTTATGAGTAACAGGCATTTCAGAGAAAAGTTTTCTAATAAGATGGTGACAAAATTTTTGGATACCTTTTTGAAAATTAATTTAGAGTAACTGTTCTCACTGATGAATGAATAAAGTAATTAGTGTAAAAAAAAAACATTTTTTTTTTAGTGACCTTACCTTGACATGATAGCCTTGGAAGACATCCAGAATCTTGATGCGAAGGACAAGTTGTTCCAGTGGAATCCTCTGGATTTCTACATATCCAAAACAACATTTTTAATGATAGGAATTATCAAACATTGTTAACAATATTTATGATGAATTTTGAATAATGTCAAGACTATCATTAAAATGTTCATCACTTGTAGAGACAAATGAACCCTTAAGAATCTTGGAAATGATCAACAATCAAGTCGGGTTAATTTCCCTGTCTAAAATTTCTTCACACATACCATGCTATACAATACAATGCAAAGTAGAACTAGTACCTCTGCAACAAGAAACAAAACATTTCTTGACATATGCCTTTGCTCGCAATACATATTTAAAGGTAAATGACATGATT
>JZLH01S0301723.1:10522-29763 GCA_001188425.1 Eucidaris tribuloides | reverse complement strand
CTTATATTCCACTTGCAATAAATTCACTCTGACTTCATAGGACATATCAAATTCAGAGCACACTTTGACTAAGAAACACAGACAAAAATATTCAACCTGTTGATGACAGAAGCTTACAGACAATTGGGCTGGGGTCTACAGGTAATGTATCTTTATATACCATAACAAATTGGTTTGTCAGCAAGTTAACTGAGAGTTCTTTCAAACATTTCAATGAGATCATTGTTAACCTTCTTCCCCAGTGTTAAAGACACTATATAACACTGTCGAAGACCCGTTTAAAAAATAGTCGAACTTTGCTATCTGACATTTCTGACAGTGTTTGAATGAACAAATAAACACCCTAGAACACAAAAGTTTGGACAGTTATGCTGTCACTAGTACAATATGTGCAGATACAAATTGGCACATTAATTTTATATCGCGGCGATAGTAATTCTGCAACACAAGCAGTCTATGGAGAAAAGCTGGAAATGCGATCTCTCAATGATTTTCATCGTTTTTAAAGCACTTAATGCGACTCTTTCTTACACTGCAATTTTTTCAGGCTTCATTTTTAGGACTGTATCAAAGACACTCAGTAGCATGCCCCACACAGGTGCAACTCAATTACGCCATAGCCTCCACGATCTTTATCGCTTATAAAACTGGAACGTGTGTTATACAGTCGCCTTCTTACACGCTCTTTACTGAGCGATCTATTTTATTACAGTTGCTCACATTGAGCAACTTTCGGAGTTCTAGTGTTTACTTAAACAACCTCGGTCTGACTTTATATGCCATGCTTTACAATGCCAGAAAAGTGTTCGCCTCGCGTCTACAAAAAGTTATTTGATAAACAGTTTAACCTTTCTGCTAATGTAACTTTTATTCAAATTACCTGTTACAAATTTGAAAGTAGCCAATGAATTTGGTACAGTCATTTAAACATCAGTAGATACATTAAATACATAGACAATTTGCACTTTTTCTCATTCAAAGAAAAATAATTAATCTCAAATTTTAGAAAAATACCCTAACTGTAAACCTACCAGTTTAATAAATGATTTAGTGAGGGGCTGTATCTTACTATAAAGAAACAAGTCTGCTCGTACTGCCATTGCTCTTTTTTAAGTTATTCCGCATTTGCTTAAATGGGGCTACAATTGTGGCACATATAATAACGGGTACCTGCTATCCTCCACCGTCTGGTATATTGCATGACAGAGGCCAAATCATAGAAGTAGCTGGAGAAGAGATTGGCATTGAGTGGCGCCACTCATCAGGATGATGCGTAAATCTGGTCTGTTGTAGAAGAAATATGTCACGTAAAACCTCCATCAGAAAAGTACAACCTACCCAATATTGAGCTGTCGATAAAGAAAAGTCTATAAAATTTGATATTTACACTCCCTCACTCAGAGTTTGCTCCTAAACCAACACGCTTGTAATTTTCGCGAAGTTTGAGAGACACAAATTGCTCCACTCAAATGCCTTGCATTTTTAGCGGCCGATGTAAATCATCTCTGATTTTGCACACTTCTAACCCATTGAAAGACCATTTGATACTCGCACTATAACACACATTTCTCTTAGACCCAAACCACATGTTAACTCTCTCTAGTCTCCAACAGGTTAAGTGCTTTTTTCCTTTACATAGGTTCCAAACTGGCTTGTATGTGCTTTATTTACAAAGGTGATTCTTAACTTTTTTATTTGGTTGAATTAATGAATTAAATTATCAGAGTTATTTTATAAAATTTTATAGGAACAATAAATTAATACTGTGATACAAAAAGATACATTCACACAGTACATTCTTAACCTGTTTGGAGACTAAGTACACGAGTTAACTGCGTGTTTAGCGTGTCGTATGTGAATTGTGTGCTTACGATGAAATCAACTCGTCCCGCGGACCTTCCCAACAGGGTTACCACCACCCCGCGTAAACATGGACCCATGCACCTCCTGGGGGTAGTCCCTCAACTTGTGGGTAAAAACTATTAATAGAATCAAGTAAACTATGAAGGATTCTACTGTTGAATCTTATGCTACCCAAAAGTTGACTCATTTTACGAATAATGGCCCAGGAGTATGCCTTTGATACAGACAAATTTGTAAGTGTAGCCTTCTATGGGGATCAAATCTTATCGTACCCCGATAAAAGAAACTTGCTGGCCTGTTCCCATGCTTGATTATCCCTTAAGTAAACGAAATCAAGACAAATGCCTTCCAGCCAGCGAGCATTCCTACATCCAGCTTGGTCTTCACCCCCCTGCAGTGGTAACATCTTGGTTTAATCTTTCAAAACCAGTTTTGGTTGTAAAGGCATATTTTTTATTTTTCCCAATCATGTCACTGCAGCTTTAACATCAAAACCATTGAAAATCTCCTCTACATCTTCCGTTGCAATGTGTTCATTTTAAAAACAGCATGTTTTGTCCACCTGTCAGGCAGTCACAAAATAATTTGAAATCACTTTTCTTTGCAAACATTTTAAAACTCTTCATGGCGGATAAACAAAGCCCTAAGATAAATTGCATTACAGAATCTGCTGTTGGTAAACTTCCAATTTCCAAATCTATTTATTAGAATAGAATAGAATATTCTCTACGTCTGTTTGAAGGTAATTCTCTTCCTCACCTTTCTTCACTCCTCTCATGGACTTCATCCACTATGATGTGAGTAATTCCATCTATAACAGGATCACTCTCCAATCTCCTCAACAGAATACCAGTAGTACAGAATAACAATCTTGTCGACACTGACTGAAGAGAAACAACACATATGTCTATTTAGCATTTACATAACTTTATTTACCTGAATACATTTTTCTAATATTTGTGTGTGGTTTCAATAATATTGATTATGTGTGATACTCAATGAATATTGTGATATGCCACATTATTTTGACAACAAACTCGATATATTGCAAAAGCCTGACATTGATAAAAATATAGTGAACCTCAAACTTGCACAGTATTTTCAATCCTATTTTTTCAGATGTTTCAGGTGATCACATGTAAAGTTTGTTTTGTGTCAGGGACTTTTATGGTTGAGAATTACACTGTATTGATGAAAATTGCGTTGAATTCAATTAAAGGTTCATATGGATTGGTCTTAATTTAAAAGGTAGTTATAGGTTTTTATATGGTTGGTCCCTTACTTCCTATTTTCCACAAGACAAACAAGTGTATAGTCTTCATTTGGTTAACATTTAAATAAGTTGCTACTTTCTTTACTTTTCTTAAAGATGGCCCTCTCTAATTAAAGTTTCTTCATACAATATCACTTTCACACTTTACATCCTCCAAAAAAATTTGGTACCAGTATCTAATTACTTGAACAGTAAAATGGTCTTTCTTTCTGAATACACCAAATTTTGCTCTATTAATGCACTTGACAGGTTTTGCTTTATGGACATGAAGAAAGATGATCGTCAGTTTGTATCTCTGGTAACAGTTGTAAGCAGACCCCTGGATCACATTTAACTGGTTTTGGAGAAGGTTCTTGGTTTGGTCGAAGGCAAACAGGTCAACCTGTCTTATGAATGTTACAAATGAATGATTTCTTTATGAATACCACACAAGTGCCACCTTTTCACACCAGCTCTCAAATACTAACAATCAAAATAATAGCATAGATGTTAATTTGATCCGAAATCCCTCCAATCCCCTCTCCTATTATACCTGTTTGTTCTCTAGTCTGATCTGATATCCCACAATGCCTCCCAGTCTCGTTGCCCTCTCCTTGGCAACCCGCTCGGCGACAGCTGTGGCTGAGATTCGTCTGGGCTGGGTGCAGATGATGTTACTGACATCGGGACCTCTCGTCTTCATTGAAGCATCCAGGATAAACTGAGGGACTTGAGTCGTCTTGCCACACCTGAATCAATTGGAACAGGATTTATGACTATGAGAATATGAAAACAGATCGAGAATGCTGCAAAATGAACATATCTTACTATTAATTTAATTGCACTGCCATGCAGTGACATTTTTTCAGTTGTTAAGTAGGAAATAAAATGAACTGATCTGTCACAAAGTGGTGCTGGTGGTATTGTTTTTGGCATCCCAGTGCAACCTTCTTTCCAATAAATAATAACTTCACAAGGGAGCTAAAGAGGATTGATTTTAACCAACCTTGATACGAATATGTATGACCACGAAAATATTACCTGATTGAATTTGTGAAACAAGAGCACAAAGGTCTTAACCCGTTGGAGACGACTTGATTTCACTATAACACGCATTTTCGTACTTAGTTTCCAACGGGTAGTGTCACTTTACTTCAAACTTTATATAGATATAAAGATAGAAGGTTTCAAGCAACTTAATACATGTATGCTTAATGAAAGAAAGCTGATTCCAAGCAAATTTGGTGTCTATGACAATCAATTATTACTGTAGATTTAGCTGTTGGAAGGCACAGGAGTACAGGTCACTTAGTGTGTATTTGATTTTAGCAGTAATATCCTAGGAATATGTTGTTGAACCTTAACATACTTCGTACAATTTCAGATTGTGATCATCCTGTGTGATGGAGTATGCTCTTGCCCTCATACTTTTCCAAACTTGCTGCTTTTCTTTCTCAAATTTAAACTTCCGCACTTGATTAATGACAAGAATTTTCCACTCTTTGCAGTCATGTAATACATACCCTGTGGCACCACTGACCACTAGGACTTGATGTTCCTGGAGTGTTTCCAGAATGTTGTCTTGTTCCTTCCAAGCTGGCAATGTTTCCCGTCTCTCACGCATAGATTTGTAGTCACTGAAAGTCTGAAACATAAGTACAGTAGATATGCCTGATAATTTACCACAATGAAAACACATCAAAATGCTTTATTCCTGCAATTAAAACATATTTGTCAATGATTCTAAAAGCCAGCCATAACAAATTCTTTGAATATCCCACCATACTGTTAATGATTTCTCTTGCAACCCTCTGTCATTTATCACCAAGAATTACCAAATTAATGCCTGACTTAACATAAGTGAGTAAAGTGATACACAAATATGAATGTTTGTACAAATATACCCTTCAAATCTAAATCCATCAGTTTCTTCAGATAAATATCTTGGCAGGTACAACATTGTCATTAACATTTTGATTTTGTGTCTGAGTAGCAGTTGAATCATGTTTGTTTGTAACAATTTTGAACACTAGGAAAGTTGCTTACACACTTAGGTGGAAGACTTTCACTCTAACCTGAGATTTCTTGAACTGGTCCTTTAACCTTCTGTTCTCCCTCTCAACATCAACCATGCTCCTCTTTGGTGGTACAAACAGACTCCTTCCCAGGCTTTTGGCCCCATCTCTCCCTGTCAGTACTGCTGTTTGCTTCTCATACTCCTTATCAACATCTGTGGGAAGGCTAGCACCAGCTCCTCCAACCTGTGAATCCTCCTCATTGAGGTCTCCACTTGGTTCATTATCTTCATCAAACGTTTCATCATCAAAGTCATCTTCACGTTTGTTGCTCACAACAGTTTGCTTCAAAAATATTGGTCTTTCTTTGAGGATGGCTTCCACTTCTTCTGCATCCTCCAGAATGCTTACAAGACCAAATATGGCTGGGCTTCCACTGGATGCCTGTTCGGCAGCCTCCCGCACAAGCTGTTTCGTCACGTTCAAACATTTTGCAACTTGAAAGTCTGGATGTGTCGTGGAAAATGCAACGACCGGTGGTTGCCATGGATACAAATTTCCCTTAGGAAACCTTATCTCCAACTGATACCATTTAGCCTTATCATCTTCCTCCTTATTCGTGGCAGTTTCATCCTCATCCTCCTCCCATGCCATGGCATGACGGAATTTACATTTTAAGCCATAACGACACTGCCCTTGCTGATAATAGTTACATAAATTCTTCTGCTTTCTATTGCGAGTCTCACGATTTTCACGTTTAGTCCTTTCACTCTTTTGCTCGCTCTTGATGAAGTCGTTAATGTGAGAAAGTTCCAAACGTAAAATCCAAACCTGGTTTGGAATTCTCTCAGTAAAATCATCCTCATAAATTGAACTAAGGGCAAAAGCCTCCTCTTGCCGTTGTTCCAATGCAGCATCCAATGTCACACTTTCATCTAAATCATCTGCAATGCAAAAAAATGTTATCACAAGTTCAGCTGCTTTTGTGGTAATTTATTTACAGCGATCATAAAATGCAATGATTACATACAGCAATATGTGTCCATTAACATTTTATCTAATGAACATCATTTATCATCACCCCACTTACAGAATGACCAATACTGTTTGCTACCTCCATAAAGCCTACTTTAAAAAAGAATAGTTAAAGTTTACTGGAATCCCAGTTTTATGAGAAACTTAGTAAGGGCTGTTGCTCTGCAGCACAAAAATGAAACAACAAATTACATTACTGTCATCCTATTCATATTATTGGCACTTATTGAAGGAATACAATTTGTGACACATTTAGAGTTAACTATGGCATAAAAACTGGAAACTCAGATCCACTCAATTCTATAGACTCCATAATTTTTTAAAGCATCCAGCAGTTAAATTTCGTGCAAGATGTCCAAATTGTTCATTCAGTAGACTATTTCAGTAGTCCTATAAAACTGAAGATGACCTTTTTTTATCATCTTGGAAAGTTAACAGAGTTTCTTTCATTTACCTTGAGTTGTGCAAATATCTTGCGTTAATAGTTTATACAGGTGTTCTAAAGCCAGACCAGCATCACCATCATTATCTTCAAGAGCCTGCACACTCTGCTTCTTAGGATATCCACACCTGTGAAAGAAATGTAAGTTTTTTGGTGGTATTACAACAGAAGTCAAGCCACACTGTACAAAATATGTCTATGTCCAAAAATACTAAGGAATGTAACATGGAAAACACATTCCCTTACCTAGTGGTACTGTGTATCAATATTTCAGTTATTACAATCATTTCAGAGTATTCAGACTATTATGATTTTATATTTTCATGCCCTAGGTAATTTGAATGATAGGATCATACGAGTGCAGTAATGTATCACTGATTGCTCCTTTATATGTGGATATATTTTCCAAATTATCAATATCAGGGAAGGGGATGAAGATTCAATTTTCTCTAATAGTATTTAGCATTTATAACTCCAAGAAGATGCAAACAGAGTTTTATTAAATAAATATCAGAGATCTATGATGCACATCATGTTAATCTCATGAAATGTGTTCATGACAGCAAACAATATAATTAGTCTGTAATTTAGTTCATAAAATGATTAAACTATGTAGCAAAGGTAACGTCTTCTTTGAATCAATAGACTTTTTAGCACACACATGTGATGCTTACCGTAATAGTTTTTCCACTGCATATTTGCCGATTTGCTTCCCTTCAGTTTTCTTGGCTCTGTTCTCACCATCTGCTTCCCATACATCACTACTAGCGAATTTAGATCCGACCGCTTCGACCACAAGGGAATTGTCTTCAGTCCAGAAATGGCCCTCTGTGTCATAATCCAACTCTTCATATTCATAGTCACTGGAGATTAAAACACAACATAGAGTAAGTGAGTAAATTCATACTGGAAATGAAAGGATAACAAGTTGACATTTCATCACAAGAATTATTTCTTTTTTCTTTTTCAAGCTGGATACAACAGGATTTCGATGAATATAATTTATCAGAATTCCATTAGTATTTTTTATGTATCCAGTGAACATTATAATTACTTGCTTGTATGTAAATTTTTTCAATGAATGAGATTAAAAATAGTACAAGCACTTGGGTCAGACCTGTTGAATAACCACCCCCTTCCCATAAGGATGAACACAGCTTAGGAATTTATTGATAGTACTAATATAGATCAATAATAGCACATATTTTGCCTGCACTCAAACCTGTTTCTTAGTCTTGCGAGTTGGGAGTAGTTTTGGCGAGTCGCAAGTTACAAGCTACCATAATGATGGCCCTTACCCCCTTTCCCTCTAAAAGTGAATGTTGGGTGGTGCAGGAATCTTGAATAACTTTAAGTGCACAAAAGCCTTCGTGGGTTGTAATTTCGACATTGATGGTTGGAAATTCTCCTTACTCGATTTCTAGATTGGCTCCATGAAGTTCTCTCAGTACATCTTTGACGAGGTCCTGGTTCTCCTCACTCATGTGAAGTGACTGCATCTTGACTTTGTTGGATTCATATTTTCTCCTCCTTGGCTGGGAACTGTTCAGAAAAAAAGAGATTGAGTAATACATTATAAAAATTGGACTCAGTACTTAAGTGTTACGAAATTACAGTGGTAATTCAGAATTACTACCTATCAATTACCATTGTTATTGTTTTCTTGTTGTTGTTGTTGTTCTCATTAAATGTTACAAATATTATCAGTGAAAATTAGTGAAAATTCTCAGTTTGTAGGAAATATAGGTTATCTATATACCAAGCCTGAGTCAAAATGTTTACACGACGTTCACACAAACGTTAAAAAGCAAAACATTTTGCAATTTTGCAATCTGTTTAAACCATCAATTATCAACATATGGGAAAATACCAGTTACTACTGCATGTTAACATCAAGTTACCTCCCTATACTTTCAGGGAAAGGACACAAGAATATTATTATTGCTCAAGACTTCAAACATTGTAATACATTTGATCTTATTTATCATGAATTTGATAATACAGAGATGACCAGCAAATTTATTCTGCATCTTATATTCTCTCTGCAAACCTCTAATTCATTGTAATACAGTGTTGTAAAGTTTTATGTTAAAGGGAGAAGGTGCCAGCAACTAACAGGCATAAGTTAAGAATAAAAAATGACATTGTGAGTATTGTGAGAATTATGGATCATAGTGACAAAAACAGCCTAAATAAGGGGTACTGTGTGATACTTGCCCTCATCAAGGCCCTATAAATTAGTAAATTTGTGTTTATTTTACGTCTTTGTAAGTTTTACCCTAAGACAAAACTTGCAGAAACAGCTATAGGGGGAGGAGCTGATCAATTCAAACAGTGCATATATTACCACGGTGCGGCTAACACACGTCACGTGGCATGCATTGGTCACGCATGGTCAGCTCCCTGCAGTGCACGTGCAATCTGATTGGTTGGCAAGAACTCAAAATATTTTCTTAACTTATGCCTGTTAGTTGCTGGTGCCTTCTCCCTTGTGACATCTGTTTTATGACCAGCTTAATCTCTTCACATCCAGCAGGGACATGTGTGACCTCTCTGTGACTGCCCATATCTATCACAGTACCCCCAGGTCAACTGGTACCAGTGTACTTTATTGTTATTCTCAATATAAGAACCCATAAATTACAACTAAAATGTTTGAAACCGTTTTGAGGAAGACGTTTTAAACAAAACTTGACTCGTACTATATACACCCAATTTAGGACCAATGCAACCCTACACATCAAATAGCAGCCTTACATTGTTTAGAGGGTTACATCCCCTTTGAAATTAGGTCCATTTTTGAAATTCATTTTGTGGAATATTAATGTGCAATAAAATATTGGGTTTTAGATTTTTTAACCAATGACTACAATGGAAACTATAACAAATGACTTCTTTTGACACACACATAAGAAATGAACATAATCATCACTTGTTCTACAGACAGTGTATATGACAAGGTTCAAGATTCTACTACCTACCATTTGACTGCCAAATACCAAAAACATAAACTTTATGTTTTCATAATAAAAGATATGTTTTCTAGACTGAAATTTTGTGCTGAATTCATTTCTGAAGTCAGAAATGCAAAATATGCTGTCGTTTTTTATATATGTCATAATTTTTTTGTTTGAGTATGTTGCAGTGAAACTACTGGGCATATGTAGTCTCCGTTCTAGATCATGCAACTTTTTTGACCTCCATAGTTCACTCACTCTCCGACTGTTTTACATGTACCTCCGGACATACTTACTTTGCCTTAAATCAAAACTCTTGTATTATTCAAAGCAGTTGACCAAAGATAGTAGTTTCCTTATCAATATAAAGAAGCGTTAATATACATGCAAATGTCTGGAGCCAGACTTGGGCACATGTTGCCTTTAGACCAGTTTCATAGTAAATGCAAATTTTATGTATACTATTCTGTCTGACAAAGGTTGCTCTTAACAACCTGATAGCTTGCTGGAGGCTTGCCAGACATAGCAACAACTAATGTAAGCATATTGCATTTTTGGTATTGAAAATGCATTCATAAGAACAGGTGGGTAGTTTTAGAAGAGAAAATATCCATAAATTTCAATACATTATGTAAATAATAGATTGTACAGGGTGTGTTTTTGATATTTGGGTCCAAAATCAATAATTTAAATTGTTTAAAAAATTATTTTGAAAAAAAGTATAAGGGCTACTGTATCAGAAATCTAATCACTTATGGGGAAGTATATTGAGCATAATTGATTAAATTTTCAGGCCTGTGGCGTCATTGGTTTTCCTAAAATAATTTTTTAAACAAATGTCCTGATTTTTTTTTCACACTTTGGGGTGGGTGTAGCATTTTTGCATTTTTCTCCAGTTTTTTAATTTATAAGTAAAATCAAATCCTAATGAGCTCGTAGCTAATCAAATTCTGTATAAAACAAGGGGAAATTCAGTCTTCTAGCTCCTTCCTATCAGATGTTATAGTGGTTCACAAGACGCATCACTCTGTAAAGGGGCTTTTTTGGGGTATCATTTGTCATGGCAAAGGGTAATTTCTTTGGGTTACCACATGTAAAGTATGTAGTAAATTACAGCAAATATAGTCTCACTGGAAAGAATATGCTACGAACTGATGAAAATAAACAAAAAAGTAAGAATAACCCTATTTTTTTTTAGATACCACAACCATTTCAAAGTTGCTGGTGAAAATTTTTGTCACCCCAAAATGGGCTTTTCTGGCCAAAAATGGCCATAAATCTGATTTTTCCTCAAAAAGTATGAAAGATACAAGGTTCTAGGTTTCCAAAACTGAAAATACATTTATTTTTACCCTAGAAATGACCTAAATTCATTTTTTAACATGTAATTTTCCCCCTCAAATATTTTTTTCACACTTTTGTCAGTCAAATGGTGGTCAGATTTTGAACCCTGTCATACATAGCCAACAAACCTTACACTGCTGCTGTACGTCTTTTCTTGGCGAGGCATCAGTACAAAGTCATCATCATCATACAGCATGGCAGCACTCTTCCCTTTCCTGGCTCCTGTCTCTGCTGGGGGGCCTTGGGGTTTGGGTGTCGACTGTTGCTGACTTCCACCACGTTGACCACCCCTTCCTCGACCCCGCCCACTGCCACGCCCACCACCTCTCCCTCTTCCCCGTGGACCCCCTCCTCTACCTCGAGGTTGATTGAATCTGCCCCCTCCTCGATTGGGTTTGCCCCCTCTGCGTACACTAGTTGGTTGACTCATCGCTTCATCGGTCTCCTCAGTCTAAGACGAGCAATTTATGTCACCTCATAGCTGATGTGCTGGAAAACAAAATTATAAACTGACACAAATAAATTTAATATAATTTTTAAGTGAGATTCTTATATCCACTTTTGGTCATATCAAGTAATTGTCCCATCCAAACTTGATTACACTGAAGTTACATCATTTTAATCTTTATGTCGCAATCACCGAGTATCCAGTGATGAACCTTTGCACTCTCTCATTACTAGATAAAATCTTGATGTAAACATACACACTGCAGTAAATTACCAACCGGTATAAGTGGCGGCAAACTACAATATCCGGCATATTATTACTCATTGCTACAGTGGTGCCGGAAAAGTTTGAGTAGACAAAAGATTGGAGGGGCGAACCATTGTTTGCAAACAATGGCTTGCCCCTCCAATCTTTTGTCTGCTCAGACTTTTCCATCGCCACTGCATTGCTATAACTGCCTGCTACGAAAGTTCAGAAATTTGTATGATTTATATTTTTCATAAATTGTATTACATTTACTCAAGAGAAATGCATCATGCATGTACACTAGTCTAAACTTTCTAATTAACATGAATTGATTTCAAATTTTTCAAAGTAATTAGCATTACATTTTTTGGCATATTCCATACCTTTCATTCTTCAAAACTCAAATGTTAAAAGTTAGCATTTCCTCCAGAAATATATTGTTCGTTAAATTTTGACTGACTTGCACAATTGCATACAGGGTAGGAATTAATTTTCATTTTTTTAAGGGTGATTTTTACTAGAGCCTTGGGGCTATTTTTGTACTTTTGGGGGCTATTTTTCTACCACTGGGGCTACTTTTTCGTTGCACATCAAACTTTGAATAATGCAATGAAAGATTGCTGATGTTGTAGCTGGTGCTTCATCTATAAATGCAATCATTTAGGCCTACCGGTAATTAATTTTTGTTTCAATGCCATAATAAAAAAAGAATGTGAAATTTTTCGTAGCAAATCTGAGGGCGATTCTGAAGGAAATGGTCGCCCCAAAGAATTGGATTTGGGGGATTTAAGGGGCAACTTGGGCTTTGCCAAGGGCTAAATCGCCCATCGCCCTGGGGTATTTCCTACGCTGGTTGCATATCATTGCACGTTGATCTAGTGAGTAGAGTAGTGACTAATTAAGTTTTTAAAACTGATTTAGTAGTGTGCTGCATAAAATTTTTAAAGGAGAGGTCAGGTTGTTGTTCATCCACAGCCAAATCATACAGCCAGTGGCCAAAAAGCATGCATGGCAAATATGTTTGCCCATGACCAGCCACTGGCTGAAAAGCCAAAAAGTTGGGGGGTTCAACGCGAACAAATTTGTAAGATCAAAACTCAAAGCAAAAAGCCAAAATCTAGAAAAAAGGACTGACTGCAGAACTTTTGAAGGCCAAACACCATTTTTGTTCATCTGTAAAAGGGGTACAAAACACCTTCCTTTAGAAAAAGAAAGAAGTCTTTTGCAAAATGAGGGTGTTTGAACTCCCAACACCCCCTAATTAAAAATATACCCATATGGTGTGCTGAATTTATTTTGGACTTAAACATTCAGAAACGTTAGATTAGATTAAGTTAGTAGTTAGACCGATGTAATCCATCGTTTTATTCGGGGGCTTCTCATTTTTAACAATATTGACATCATCAGTCTGCCCCCTCCACAATGTCAAGTTGATGTTCGTCCAGTAAGTGAGTAACTGTACACTAATACTTTTGTAATCCATCGTTTTATTCAGGGGCTTTTCATTTTTAGCAATATTGACATCAGTCTGCCCCCTCCACCATGACAATGTTTATGGAGGGGGCAGACTGATGATGTCAATAACTCAATATTGCTAAAAATGAGAAGCCCCCGAATTAAAACAATGGATTACATCGGTATATAGTTAGTGTACAGTTACTGGACGAACATCAACTTGATATTTCAAATACATCAACCTGACGTTTCTCCTAACATTAATAGCATGCATGCTTAGATTTATTTTTATTAATGATAACAGATAAGTTAGATAAAACATTAACAATAACAAACGTCGGTCGTCACTCACTATTTCACCATGTTCACAAGGCTTGCTAGATAGACAGAGGTAGATCTACAACTGTCTGTGTTTTGGGGAAAACTTTATCAAAACTGATATTTTCCTACCTTCCCCATACACAGTGGAGCTAGACAGCGTCTCAGCGTAACTCAACCGGAGTAGTAAGAGATTGAAGCCTTTGGTCTAGACTAAAAGGCTTGCAAGCTCACCATCAATTATCATTCATGTCAATTGATTAAAATAAATCTAACGTAACGTAGATCTAACTAGAGAATCTAACATATTTTGCTGATTATGATAACTGACAACAAAACTGCGTCCATATTCATGTCACAGTCACACTAACCAATATCAAAAGTTTAAAATCTTTGCAACACGCTCGGTCTCAGACTCGGTTCACCAACCAAGTTACGCCACACACAAAAAGGCCTTCTACCGTACTGCTCCTCGTTCCTCCGCCGCACAACGCCCGGGCCCAATCGAGTCCGCACTGTGCAGCTGCAGCTTCGCCTTGCTAGCTCCGATCCTCGCTCGGATGATATGACTTGGTCAAAATGCGACGTACGCGCACATCGATATGCAGTGCGAGTTGCTGATGACGTTTCGTCGGGATATGATTTTTCTTTTCCCAATATGATCAAGTCACATTACCAGATCCGTGCTTCTGATTGGCTTACAGACGGTGTATTAGGTTCAGAGCCAGTCGGTCGCACAAAACCACTGATCAGTGATCAGGTCAGTGCACAAAACTCACGTTTGCACCAAGGAGGGGTGCCACCGTATAGGCCCCGGGGAGGGGGGGGGGGCACTCGACTTAATGTGATACCTATGTGCCGCACCGAAGTCGAAAATCGGGGCTGGAACTGGCTTGAGCGAAAAATGGGGTCTCCGGAACTGGAGCTAAGGCTTCAGAAAAAATGCTATGCTCCGGAACTATAAAGCGGCAAAGTTTCGGCGCGCCAACGGCGCGCCTGCTGAAAGGGCAATGCTCTGGCTCGGCGGGCGCGGCCGAGCAAAAAACAGAAGCAAAACGGCAAATTTTGGGGTCTCTGCACGGAAAAAATCAAAAATTTTCTGTGTCTTCTGAAATTGTGATGCTCTGGAACGGAAATTTGGGCTGAAAATTGGGGTCTCAACCGCGACACAATAGGTATCACACAATTATACTAAGTCCCCCCCGCCCCCCGGGTGTAGGCCTATAATAATCAGGCCTTGGTTAGCCGACAAAATAAGCTGTCGGGTAAGCTGTAAGAAGACAGAAAGAGTCACCACACCACTGGTAGCCTATTATGTTTACATCAGTAATCAGCTGAAACCAGGATCGACACAAACATTATCAAACATTCTCAGGGAGGGTTATCCCCATGCAATTATTCTCCCGGAGGTGGGGGCAAAAATGCCCCCCCCCCCGAAAAAAAATATATATATATATAATAATAATAATAATAATAATAATAATAATAATAATAATAATAATAATAACAAAAATAGAAAAAATACGACAAAAACAAACAAACTAAATTTCATCATTTACCCTGGTCACTTTTCATTGAGTTATATTTTCAGGTAATTGGAATGATTTTAAATTTTATACCCTTTTCTTCCCCTGAAGATAGGGCTAGTGGGCTACATGTAATCTGCTGGACGAAATTCTATTAATCTATCTTGTTTTATAATTGGTTGTCTCTGTACATCGCGTTCCAAAAGAGGACGAAACAAAATGAAGATATTTTTATATATTAGTAACAAATGTATAAAACATTCATATTACGAAAGCATGGAATCAATTTAATTTTCTCATTTTCCACTATTTACCGACTCGTTTCATTCACGCGTAATTGATATACAATCAGTCAGAAGCGACACTATTAAAATCTCATTTGCACTGTGCAAATCTGAAAATCAACTATGGATAAATGGAGATTTTTTAGTATATTTATAAGCAAAACATTAATTCTATCTTCTTTCGTATAATACATTATATGTGAAAAAAAAATGATTGAGAAAAGACAACTTAAAAAATTATTGATAATGTTCCAAACAATCCGAGTATTCTGTGAAATCAGCATGTGTCTCTTTAGCTCGCTTACATTTACCACCGACTGTTAAATTAGAACGGGTGCCTTTAAAATGTGAAAAAAAGGTCATAAGTGAGGCTTAGTAGAGGTGGAAAAATTGACAATTGTTTTTATCTGAAAGGAGAATAATTATGGGGGGGCACTCATTCCAAAGGATCATTTTGATGCAAATAATTCAAAGGTGTAATTGTCAAAAAGGGAAAGATTGTAGAAAGGAAATATTTTTACGGGTTTTATGAGAAGTAAAGGGGTAGTGGATACCCAGATTCCTGGAATACTGGGAACATCCCCCCCCCCCACAACACATGAATCTTTATATTTTTAAAGTCGGAGGGAACTACACATGTTCAAAATGATAATCAGTAACCACACCATCACGCAGTGGAGACTAGCTTAAAAACAAGGTCTATACGCAAGAATTTCCAGAGCCGAAATGTCAAATTATTGAGCGAAAGTGCAAGCGAGGGAGCGAAGTGACCGAGTCGAAGCTTTTGAGTATTTTAGAATTACAAATGAATAAAAAATGAATGATTTTAAGCATTATAAAGGCATTTCAGAAGAAATTCTCACTAGCAATTTAATTTTATTAATGATTACTCGGCCGACCTCATCATATTACACCTTTTTCTGATAGTGTGTGTAGGTGTGTGACACATTGAGTGTGTGTGTGTGTGTGTGTGTGTGTGTGTGTGTGTGTGTGTGTGTGTGTGTGTGTGTGTGTGTGTGTGCGCGCGCGTGTGTGTGTGTGTGTGTGCGCGTGTGTGTGTGATTAAATTATAATTTCAGAGTATTCAGTTATTATCACCCTGTACACAATTTCCTTTTTTTAAACCAATACTGGGATGAGGTCGGGATTGGCACGGGAGAGTGGATTTGATTGCTCGGTCGCTCTTTTGGTGGGCTCGTGGGGTGTCCGGTGGTGTGCCATTGATACCCCATTACTCCCCATCCCCCTGTTATTCCCCCCCCCCAAAAAAAAAAATCAGGCTTTGGCTCTTGACGTAATTATAATGTAAATATTATATTGCTGCACTTATATTATTTTTGCTTTATTCATCTTTTTTTTATTATATCTGATCTTCTTATACCTATTTCAATGTTTGTTTGTAATTTTTGTGGTTATGTTAATTGAATAAAACACATACAAAAATTATAATAAAAAATTATTAATGAGTAGTTAATAAAAAAATCCACATTTTTTTCTTGAAAAGTGGGGGTGGGGTGTGTGTACAGGCCAACCCCCCCCCCTCTTCGAAAAGTGTGTGTGGGGGGTATATTGCCCCATCCCCCCCCCCCGATTTACGCCAGTGTCTTGGGGGGGGGCAAAATCCGTTCACAAATTTTTTCTCTCACCAGCGAGTGAAAACCCGCTTTCTGTTACTTAGTTCCCTGTTTATTATTTTTTCCCTCTCATTTTGTTACTGTATTCTCTTTTATTTGATATTCATCAACGACTTCTTAAAATCTATTCTAAGGGAGTCTAAGCCAATCAGGATCGTTTGTTTGCTGTTTTAACTTCACCAATGCGACGGAAAAAAATATCGTTACCAGCAAAGGCTGAAATTGCTTACAAATTGCGTAATCTGAAATATTGCCGATTTCTCTATTTTGAAATAGCATATTTTTTGTCACGTATCATATCTAAAGTAACTTCCCAAACGCTACTATGATTTGAAAAATATAAATATAATACAACCCTTTTTCTAAGGAGCAATTTAAACGATTTAACAGAGTAGATAATATTACCGTGATCACATCATAATCACGCATTTATTAGATCTACGTACGTACGGTTGCATATAGCGCGCGCAATTCAAGTTAGCCGGGCCTCCGCTGCGCTGTAGTATCACGTAAACTTGTGATGGTGTACGGTAAATAAATGTAACAGTTACAAGTAGTCTAGTGTGATTGATAATGTCATAACTAAATTACGTAGTCACTTACTTACACTATAAATATGGAAATGGAATGGCGAGATATTGATTGCTACGCTTTGTTCTCCAAAGCTAGCAAACCTGTCGATATGATGCGGTAAGTTTTAAATGTTATTTCCCTCTGGCTCTGTAATGAGTAGTTCAACTTCAACAAGCAGTTCAAGTGCAACTTTCTATTCTGCGGAGACTGCTGCCGCGCTCCGCCGGCCTGCCTGAGCTGCATGCTTCGGCCTCGGCGCGGTGCGGCTGGCCTCTCCTCCCAGTCAAGGATTGCCCACTCACGGGAGTGGTAGCTTGACTCACGTATACGATTCTAGTTACATACATGTATATACAAGGCCAAAAAGTACATTTTTGAATATTTTTGAAATATTTTCTGCTAGTTTTATGAATAAATCCACAGGATTTTTCTAGTTTAGAAATTAGATTCAGCAGGTATGAAAGAAAGTTCGGTTCAAAACAGTTTCGTTTCTTTTCTTAGGTGCCGGATTTTTAGAACCCTTTCTTATTTCCACTGCTGAGAACTCCGAACCCATACCCACATCTAAGGGTCCTTTTGCCGTAGATAGGCATCCATGTCTAAGCCTAAGGTACGTGTAAAAAGTTTCAAAATAGACCAGATGTTAGATCTGTTTAGACTCAGCTGTTTGTGCACGCAAAGCGCGCCGAATAATTGAACAAATGAGACCAATGTTTAAGGATTTTTTAAAATGAAAAGGGGACCCATTTCTCTTGAGAAAGTCACACTTCAGAGCAGCCATCCCCGTATACATACGGGAGTACCCCCCCCCCCCCCCCCCCCCCGCGGCTAAGACCATATCCTGGACACGTACGATGCAGGGGTGCCTACTAAGTTGAGTAGACTCTAGACTATTTTATTCCTCACAAAAAAATTCCTCTCCTAAGAATTAAGATTCAGGAGTAAACATACTTATTTTCATCATTTACCAGTAATACTGGTCATGCTGGTAAACATGGTAAATGATGAAAATAAGTATGTTTACTCCTGAATCTTAATTCTTAGGAGAGGAATTGTTTTTTGTGTATAGGACAGAGGTATTTGTGGGTACTACTGGTAATAATTAAATCATAACTTAGCATTTGTTGTATTGAATGAAAAGTTTTTTATTCTCCAATCTGGAAGCTTGTACGTTATCCGCGAGTGTGCGATCTTGTTCTGGGCTTCCGTCCCTTCTTGTCCCTATGGGTGCATATTGATTGCATGATCATTGATTTAAAATAAGGAAGCAAATTGACAAGTTATAACTCTGACCGCTAGCCTAACCTCATACAAGATAAATGGTAAAATGTAAGAAAATCAAATGAAAATATGTTGTACCTGTCATCTGGCACAGTTACACATGAATCGCCTAATATTGCAGATATGAAATACATGTACATGGCAAACCTATTTTCCACTTACACTTAAGGGCAGTATAGTAGCAGATAAGTACTCATTTGAAGGCATTCAAATCTCCATGAAAATTCTCTTATACAGCTTCTGACATCACAAGAATATTTAAAAATCTCTCAATGTCTCCCAGTCAAGAAATAAAATTGTAACTCAGATTATCTTCTGTTTTCTTTGTTTTGTTAAAGGTAAATGACATGATTGGGGGGGTTCCATGACATATGCTCCGGCGACAAATGCTCCGACGACAATTGCTGCGGAAAATGCGACAAATGCTCCGCGACATTTGCTCCGCGATAATGCTCCGGCGAAATTTGCTCCGTCGACAAATGCTCCGGCGACATTTGCTCCGGCGACAAATGCTCCGGCGACATTTGCTCCGACGACAAATGCTCCGGCGACATTTGCTCCGGCGACA
>JZLH01S0301668.1:60953-73912 GCA_001188425.1 Eucidaris tribuloides | reverse complement strand
GTTAAAACTTTTGCTCAAGGACATGTACCTACCTGAGTAATGTTGTGGTATCAATAACTCAATTTTCATCAAAAGTGGATCTAGTCCCTTTTGGAAACGAGCTCTTCATTTTTTCAGCGTGTGAAATCAATTTATCTCCATTCAACATTCTATTCGTTCATGCTTGCATACATTTTGAAATACATTTGAAAAAAAATATCTGTAATACACAATGCCCACCAATATCCACAACGTGTACACACAGACACAGACATATAATACTGGCATAGACACACGTAACTCGCATAAATACACAATGCATGCACAACATAATTTTGAATGAATAAGGATAATTATGAGAGTATCGTGTTACGTGACTACAGACAAAGACACGATAATTTCAGACATGGGATGTTGGAGCAACACATCTGCATTTAACATACAGTGGATTTAATTACGGTTTGTAATAAAATAATTCAAGCATCTAATAAGGTAATGGTCATGACCAGACAAAAAAAGCCGCTATTCATGAGAGTGCATGAATTTTCGTTCAAGAAAAAGGCATTTCAAAACAAGGGCAGCGCAAGGGTAAAATATTATGGAGGGCAAAAGTCATTAGGAAATGTCAAAAGCCATTTTTTTTTTAAATTACACGGCGAAAATCCCGTGATTTTCTGAATTGTGATTTTTGATTTTTTTGGAGGGGGGGGGGCAACCGCCCCCTCTGCCCTCGTAGCGCTGCCCCTATTTCCAAAAGTGTCACAGTCTTCGCAATCTGCATAGTGCACTACAGCTTACGGTTACCAATAATAATCACCCTAACTTCAACGCTAGGTGTCGCTCTTTTACTGTATATGACATTGAGATTAAATTGCTTATTTAATGGCATCTTTGTAAAACGCAGGGAAAACGTTTTCTGGACGGTTCTTGTTTGCTGGTCTCACATAATAATAACAAGTTCCTGTTTTATGTATCATAAAGCAAGCTGACGTTATCTAGATTTCACCTGCAACTATAGTGATGATATCATTACTACCTTAAGGCTCAAATAAATGTTATTTGTACGCTTTATAATAGAATAATGTCGACGGACGGCGGATTACTTAATTTCATCCGGCAGCTGCGTGAATGTATTGAAGAGAACACCGAGATGTGTTTGTGTTTTCTTCCCAAAATACCTTTCCTACAGTTAATTTAATATCTAACTAGAGCTGTTCGATTGCACACAGTCAATTGACTTGCCTCCGCAGTCCGCACTTCCACCCAATTTGATCTGAATTCAAAAGCCTTAAGTTACCATGGTAGCGAGACCAAATCACAAATAAGATATGTATACGGAATACGCTATTTGTGACCTTTAACCTTTCCTCTCCGAAATCTAATTAGTTCATCAGTGCCTCATGTGACATACTTGTCCCAAGTTAAATCAAAATCCGATAAAGCCGTTCTTATGTTACGTGTAACGAGACCATGAACCCAATTTGGAAAAGTATGAGGCTTTATGATTTATTACCTTCGGCCTTTCAACTCCACACAAGTTACATTGAAATCCAATAAGCAGTTCTTGAGTTATCGTGGCAATAGCCCAAATCAGACATGTATGAGGCCTCGTGACCTTTGACTTTTCAACTCCGAAATCTATTCATTGGTACTTTATAACAAATATTTGACCCAAATTACATATAAATTCGACCAGCCGTTCTGAAGTTATCGCGGTAACGAAAACCAGTAACAGTACGGACGGACGGACGGACGACCCGAAAACATGATTCCTCCGGCAATTTCGTGGCGGGGACATAACAATAGATACATCGGGACCCCATCTTGCCTTTGGGACCTTATTCCCTGCCTTCCTCCTGCTAAAATAAAGTAGCAGATATATTGGCAATAATGATGATGATGTGGCTTATATTTAAATAATCATCATGAACAAGGTGAAGTTTACATACAAGAAGGGTGTCAATATAATTGGAGTTTTTTCGACTAGTCGGACATTTTGGATCATTGACCAGTGTATTTTCTAGAAATTACTACAAGCAAAAAAAAAAAAAAACGGTAATCACTGCTACATGTAGAGATAAATTGTGACACTGACACGTCAAATAAACTATGCATTTATAACATTTATGAATGCAGATTACATAAGATTTCTTGTAAGTCAGGTGTAATGAGGTCTATGTTTTCGAGTCAAATTCTTTGGTGCCAAATTCCACTTCCACGGCCTCATCCGGGTCTCTTGGTCTCCAGAGCCACGTGGTACTGGATCCCCGGATGCTCTTCTTCGTTCCAGCTCCTCTCTTTGGTGTATTTGTGGATAGGTCATGGGAGGTTTTGTAGCTCTGCCCTTGTCCTGCACCACAAGATCACAAGCAACAACGTCAGAAGTATAAACACCACCATCAAAGCAAGCAAAGTCTGCAAAGCAATACCTGCTTGTTCCGGGGTCAACTTCCAGCCTAGTCTTCGCCCGATAACAACTTTAGAAGGCTGCGTAACGTTCGTTGGCACTGTGTCATTTGGACAAGTGAAATTCCTATCGGGAATTTCAATTTGCGGTAGAGTGACTGTCCAGAAGGCTATGTCACTGGCCTTGTAGTGATTGCCAGTAGTGAAGTTGCCAATTTGAAACACTATATGACGTCTGTCCGTTTTGGTGTAGGATGGCCATCTTACGGGAACAGCCAGCGTTTCGTTGGATTCGTCACTATTTGGGTTCCTGTATGATCCAGTAGAAAAGGCAAAATTGTGCAATCTTCTTAAAGTGATAGGCTAACATTGTGGAGCTTCAATTTAAAAAATTGTCAAACTTTGATATCTGAGCTACATAGTAGTGTTCAAATGGACAAATAAACACCCTAGAATACAAAAGTTTGGAAAGTTACACTGCCAATGGCAAGTTATGCATGAATAAACAATTAAAACTCGGGGCGAGTTTTAATAGGCTAGGTGTACACACAGTAAGTCTATGGGAGAAATGGGCAAGTGAATCTGGTAAACTTACGATTTTCACTTTTTTAAAGCACTAAATAATCATTTTGGAATGCAATTTTTTCAGGGCTTCATTTTTAGACCTCATCAAAGACACTGGTAGCATGGGGAATCAAGCCGCTCAAGATTTTTTTTTAACTGTGGTCAGTGGCGTAACTAACGGGGGGCCACGGGGGGGCACGTGCCCCGCCCAATCGGCGGCAAAAAAAAAAAAAAACGAAGGAAAAAAAAAGAAAAGGACAAGAAGAAGAAAGAGAAAACTGAGGGCGAACCGAGCTAGAAATTGGTGGCTTTTTTAAACAGACATTCAGCGTCAGTATTATTCGTTTTTAAACATTTACTTAACAACTGTTTGTATTCAATAATTTTGTAATTCCTTTAATACTGTATGAACTCCGCTGGATGTAACATGCATGCGCAGAGTCGACTGAGCAAAATTTTTGATATTAATTTTGAAAGTGAATGACGTTTCTTTTGAACTTATTCAAAGTGGTAGTTAAAGGTTTGTGGCATCAATGTGGAAGCGTTGCACTTCCCACATTATTAATCGTGTTAGACTGAGAATACCCCCCCCCAATCATTTTCCCCGTAGAATTGCTTCTATTCATCAATCATCGAAAGTGCAGGCAATTTTCACATACACTTTATAAATATAAAAAAATTTTGTGCAGACAAGTGTTTTTTCCTCCAAATTTAATCACCCCAGTGCGCAGCACCTTTTGCGTGTTGGCAGCCATTTTGTATTCACTGGTATAAATTCAGTTTGCGGTCACTGAGTGGCCCTTGTAACGCATTTAATTCAAAGCGGATAGAGGGGGTTTTATAATGACCTCGAATAAACACTTGCATAATTGATGTTTGTTTGCACATTTGCAGTGTGAATTATTCGAATTACCAGGACCAGTATAAGCGCGGAGGGGGGGGTGTGCGTTCAAAAGAACGTATTTCTATAGGTTTTTGATTAATTTTTTCTGAAATGTAATCCCTAATTTCACGGAAAGCAGTGAGGACATGGGCCAAAATAGTCTCACAAAAACTGCTAGAAAACCTCGTGAGCTTAGGGGGACCTCCGCCCCCTGACCCCGTCAGCATTACCATCGATTTTTTTTTTAAAATCACCTACTATAGCAATTCATAAATACGAAAAATTATAGACCGTGGAAGTGCGCAAAGCAGTTTAGTAAAGTGTGGGGTTTGTTTTGGTTTTGTGTTTTGTTTTATTATTGTCGATTTTAGCTGTCCATTTAAAAAAAAGTGTTATCAAAAGGGTCACAATATATAGGCCTTATAAACCGAATGCGAACTTATGCTGGAGCTGTGCAGGCTTCAGGGGGCTCAGCCCCCTGACCCATCCCACCATCACCATTATGTTTGAAAATGAGCGTCGCTGCTATCAGGCATTCAACACTAAATAATCATAGCAAGTTACAATTAAGTTTCAAAACTGGGAGTTGGCTTAGTTATTATTTGACTGTCGCATGTTCAAAGAAAAATATGTTAGCATTAGACGAGAATACAAAATATCCTTATGAAACTGCATAGACGCCGTGAACGTAAATAGAGGGCGGAACCGCCCGACGCCCCACCTAGGACGGGGGACCCTACATGCGAGTTGTATAAGGTGGGCCCCTCCAATTAGGATGGTCAGCCTTCCCTATCGTAGGTCCCATTTTCTGACTATACGCCACCCCCTCCTTTGAAATATCTGGCCATACGGGCCTGCAAAACGCAATTTGTCTTCTGAATTTCCAAAAGTTTTCCAAACAGCTCGCTTCGCTACGCTCGCGTCGCGATCGGCGTTTTTACCCACTTATGACAAACATAACAAAGCAATACGATGCCTATAATAAATGAAAACTGCCAGAAGCCGTACCTTCAGGGAGGCGGAGGCGCCTCAAATCCCACCCCGGTACGGGACCCTAACTTGGAATGGCATAAGGTGGGCTGGAACGCCGTCATTAGGGTGTCCTGTCCTCTCAACCCCCCCCCCATGGGTTCGGTGTTTTTTTACACTTAATACGCACCCTCCTTGAAATATCCTAGCTTAGGGGCCTGCAAAACGTCGCGCGCATTTTTCGTCTTAGAATTTCAAATTTTCCAAACCGTCTCGCTCGCTATGCTCGCTCGCCTGGAATTGCTTTTCACCACTAATGACATACCACACAAAAACATTCACTATAAACCTTACATTAAAAGCGGCGACCCATTTTAAACGCAAAATTATTTGAATGGGGGTACATTTTTATCAACCAATAGCAAAAAAAAACTTGACAGCCGGTTAACGCCCCCCTCCCTCTGAAATATCCTACCTAGGCGCCTGCAAAACGCCTTTTCGTCTTAGAATTTCACAAAGTTTTCTCCAAACCGCTCGCTCCGCTACGCTCGCTCGCGAATTGCTTTTCACCACTAATGACATACACACAAAAACACAATTCACTATAAAAACCTTTACATTAAACGGCGACACCTTTTAAACCAAATTAATTGAAATTGTCGGTAACATTTTATCACAAAAATAAGCAAAAAAAAAAAAAAACTTGACAGGGGTACCCCTATCGCACGCTTAGCGCTCGCAGCGCTTAAAATCCACCATCTGAAAATGCGATTTCGGCTGAGCGACTGGGTGACCCCCCCCCCCCGTGCGGGGGGACCCCAGTCGCTTCAGCCGAAGATGCATTTTCAGATGGGGTGGATTTTAAGCGCTTGCGAGCGCTAAGCGTTGCGATAGGGGTACCCTGTCAAGTTTTTTTTTTTTTTTTTTGCCTTTTTTGTGATAAAATGTTACCGACAATTTCAATTAATTTGGTTTAAAAGGTGTCGCCGTTTAATGTAAAGGTTTTTATAGTGAATTGTGTTTTTGTGTGTATGTCATTAGTGGTGAAAAGCAATTCGCGAGCGAGCGTAGCGGAGCGAGCGGTTTGGAGAAAACTTTGTGAAATTCTAAGACGAAAAGGCGTTTTGCAGGCGCCTAGGTAGGATATTTCAGAGGGAGGGGGGCGTTAACCGGCTGTCAAGTTTTTTTTTGCTATTGGTTGATAAAAATGTACCCCCATTCAAATAATTTTGCGTTTAAAATGGGTCGCCGCTTTTAATGTAAGGTTTATAGTGAATGTTTTTGTGTGGTATGTCATTAGTGGTGAAAAGCAATTCCAGGCGAGCGAGCATAGCGAGCGAGACGGTTTGGAAAATTTGAAATTCTAAGACGAAAAATGCGCGCGACGTTTTGCAGGCCCCTAAGCTAGGATATTTCAAGGAGGGTGCGTATTAAGTGTAAAAAAACACCGAACCCATGGGGGGGGGGTTGAGAGGACAGGACACCCTAATGACGGCGTTCCAGCCCACCTTATGCCATTCCAAGTTAGGGTCCCGTACCGGGGTGGGATTTGAGGCGCCTCCGCCTCCCTGAAGGTACGGCTTCTGGCAGTTTTCATTTATTATAGGCATCGTATTGCTTTGTTATGTTTGTCATAAGTGGGTAAAAACGCCGATCGCGACGCGAGCGTAGCGAAGCGAGCTGTTTGGAAAACTTTTGGAAATTCAGAAGACAAATTGCGTTTTGCAGGCCCGTATGGCCAGATATTTCAAAGGAGGGGGTGGCGTATAGTCAGAAAATGGGACCTACGATAGGGAAGGCTGACCATCCTAATTGGAGGGGCCCACCTTATACAACTCGCATGTAGGGTCCCCCGTCCTAGGTGGGGCGTCGGGCGGTTCCGCCCTCTATTTACGTTCACGGCGTCTATGCAGTTTCATAAGGATATTTTGTATTCTTGCTACTACATGCTAACATATTTTTCTTTGAAATGAGACAGTCAATAATAACTAAGCCACTCCAGTTTTGAAACTTAATTGTAACTTGTATGATTATTTGTGTTGAATGCCTGATAGCAGGTCATTTTTCAAACATAATGGTGATGGTGATGGGTCAGGGGGCTTGAAGCCCCTGAAGCTGAAGCTCCAGCATAAGTTCGCATTCGGTTTTATAAGGCCTATATATTGTGACCCTTTTGATAACACTTTTTTTTTTTTAAATTGGACAGCTAAAATCGACAATAATAAAACAAACACAAAACAAACAAACCCACACTGTTACTAAACTGCTTTGCGCCACTTCCACGGCTATAATTTTTCGTATTTATGAATTGGCTATAGTAGGTGATTTTAAAAAAAAATGATGGTAATGCTGACGGGGGTCAGGGGCGGAGCCCCCTGAAGCTCACGGGTTCTAGCAGTTTTGTGAGGACTATTTTGGCCCATGTCCTCACTGCTTTCCGGTGAAATTAGGGATTACATTTCAAAAAATTAATCAAAAACCTATTAGAAATACGTTCTTTTGAACGCACCCCCCCCCTCCGGCTATACGGTCCTGGTAATTCGAAATAATTCACACTGCAAATGTTGCAAATCAAACATAATTATGCAAGTGTTTATTCGAGGTCATTATAAAACCCTCTATCCGCAATTTGAATTAAATGCGTTACAAGGGGCACTCAGTGACGAAACTGAATTTATACCAGGAATACAAAATGGTGCACACGCAAAAGGTTCGCTGCGCACTGAGTGGTGATTAAATTTTGGAGGAAAAAACCTTGTCTGCACAAAATTTTTTATTTTATAAAGTGTATGTGAAAAATTGCCTGCACTTTCGATGATCTGCATGATAGATTAGCAATTCTTTACGGGGAAAATGATTGGGGGGGGGTATTCTCAGTCTAACACGATTAATAAATGTGGGGGAAGTGCAACGCTTCCACATTGATGCCACAAACCTTTAACTACCACTTGAATAAGTTCCAAAAGAAACGTATTCACTTTCAAAATTAATATCAAAAATTTTGCTTCAGTCGACTTGCGCATGCATGTTAACATCCAGCGGAGTTTCATACAGTATTCAAAGGGAATTACAAAATTATTGAATACAAACGAGTTGTTAAGTTAAATGTTTAAAAACGAATAATTACGTGACGCTGAATGTCTGTTTAAAAAGCCACCAATTTCTAGCTCGGTTCGCCCTCAGTTTTCTCTTTCTTCTCTTGTCCTTTTCTTTTTTTTTCCTTCGTTCTTTTTTTTTTTTTGCGTCCGATTGGGCGGGGCACGTGCCCCCCCGTGGCCCCCCGTTAGTTACGCCACTGACCACAGTTAAAAAAAAATCTTGAGCGGCTTGATTCCCCATGCCTACCAGTTGTCTTTTGATGAGGTCTTAAATGAAGCCCTGAAAAAAATTGCATTTGCCAAAATGATTATTTAGTGCCTTTAAAAAAGTGAAAATCGTAAAGTTTACCAGATTCACTTGCCCATTTTCTCCATAGACTTACTTGTGCTGTACAGACCTAGGCCCTGATTAAAACTCGCCCCGGAGTTTAATTGGTTATCATGCATAACTTGCATTGGCAGTAACTTTCCAAACTTTTGTATTCTAGGGTGTTTATTTGTCCATGAACACTACTATGCTAGCTCAGATATCAAAGTTTTGGACAAAATTATAATTTTTTAAAATTTGAAGCCTCCACAATGTTAGCCTATCACTTTAAGAAGCACTTGCACAATTTTGCTTTTTCTACTGGCATCATACAGGCAACCCAAATAGCTGACGAATCCAACGAAAACCGCTGGCTGTTCCCGTAAGGATGGCCATCCCTACACCAAGAACGGTACAGACTGTCAATAGTGTTTCAAATTCGCAACTTCACTACTGCGCAATCACTACAAGCCAGTGACATAGCCTTCTGGGACAGTCACTCTACCGCAATGAAATTTCCCGATTAGACGAATTTCACTTGTCAAATGACACAGTTGCAACCGAACTACGCAGCCTTCTAAAGTTGTTATCGGGCGAAGACTAGGCTGGAAGTTGCCCCGGAACAAGCAGGGTATTGCTTTGCAGACTTTGCTTGCTTTGAGGTGGTGTTTATACTATCATGACGCTTATTACTTTGTGATCCTGTGGTGCAGGACAAGGGCAGAGCGCTACAACCTCCATGACATATCCACAATACACCAAAGAGAGTGAGCTTGGAACGAAGAAGAGCATCGGGGATCCAGTACACGTGGCTCTGGAGACCAAGAGACCCGACTGAAGGCCGTGGAAGTGGAATTGGCACCAAAGAATTTGGACTCGAAAACCATAGCACCTCATTTAACAACTGACTTACAAGAAATCTTATGTAATCTGCATTATCATAAATGCTTATAAATGCATAGTTTTATGTGACGTAGCAGGGTCAGCTGTCACAATTTATCTCTACATGTAGCAGTGATACCGTTTTTGTTTTTTTTTTGCTTGTAGTAATTTCATAGAAAATTACACTGTGTCAATGATCCAAAATGTCGACTGTTAGCTCGAAAAAACTCCAATTATACTTGACACCTTTCTTGTATGTTAAACTTGCACCTTGTGTTCATGATGATTATTTAAATATTAAGCCACATCAGTCATCATTATTTGGCCAATATATCTGCCTACTTTATTTAGCAGGGAGGGGAGGCAGGGATAAGGTCCCCAAGGCAAGATGGGGTCCCGATGTATCTATTGTTATGTCCCCCGCACGAAATTGCCGGAGCGAATCATGTTTTCGGGTCGTCCGTCCGGTCCGTCCGTACTGTTTACTGGTTTTCTGTATACCGCGTAACTTTCAGAACGGCTGGTGCGAATTTATATTGTTAAGTTTGGGTTCATAATATTTGTTATAAAGTACCAATGAATAAGAATTTCGGAGTTGAAAGTCAAAAAAAAGGGGGGTCACGAGGCCCTCATACAGTCTTGATTTGGGCTATTTGCCACGATAACTCAAGAAATCTGCTTTATGATTTCATATGTAACTTGGTGGAGTTGAAAAGGCCGAAGGTAATTAAATCATAAAGCCTCATACTTTTCCAAATTGGGTTCATGTCTCGTTACACGTAACATAGAACGGCTTTATTCGGATTTTTGATTTAACTCTGGACAAAGTATGTCACATGAGCACTGATGAACTAATTAGATTTCGGAGAGGGAAAGGTTAAAGGTTCACAAATAGCTGTAATTCCGCCCTATACATATCTTATTTGTGATTTGGCGTTCTCGCCTACCCATGGTTGAACTTAAGGCTTTGAATTCAGATCAAATTGGGTGGAAAGTGCGGACTGTGCGGAGGCAAGTCAATTGACTGTGTGCAATTCGAACATTGCTCTAGTTAGATATTAAATTAACTGTAGGAAAGGTATTTTGGGTAAGCAAAACACAAACACAATCCGCTGTGTTCTCTTCAATACATTCACGCAGCTGCCGGATGAATTAAGTAATCCGCGCGTCCGTCGACATTAATTCTATTATAAACGTACAAATAAGCATTTTATTTGAGCCTTAAGTTAGTAATGAATATCAATCATATAGTTAGCAGGTGAAATCTAAGCATAAGTTCAGCTTGCTTTATTGATACATAAAACAGGAAACTTCGTTATTATGTATGTGAGACCAGCAAACAAGAACAGTCCAGAAAACGTTTTCCCTGCGTTATTACAAAGATGCCATTAAATAAGCAATTTAATCTCAATGGTCATATACGAGTTAAAAGAGCGGACACCTTAGCCGTTGAAGTTAGGCGTGATTATTATTGGTTAAACGTAAGCGTAGTGCCACTATGCAAGATTTGCGAAGACTGTGACACTTTTGGAAATAGGCGGCCAGCGCTACGAGGGCAGAGGGGGCCGGTTGCCCCCCCCCTCCAAAAAAATAAAAAGTTCAAAAATCAGAAAATCACGGGATTTTCGCCGTGTAATTTTTAAAAAAAAATGGCTTTATGACATTTCCTAATGACTTTTCCTCCATAATATTTGTACCCTTGCCGCTGCCCCTGTTTTGAAATGCCCTTTTTCTTGAACGCAAAATTCATGCCACTCTCAATTGAATATGCGGCTTTTTTTGTCTGGTCATGACCATTACCTATTAGATGCTTGAATTATTTATTACAAACAGTAACTTAAATCCACTGTATGTTACAATGCAGACTGTTGTTGCTTCCAACATCTCATGTCTGGAAAAATCGGTGCCGGCATTTACCCGTGGACAATTTCCCCCCCGGACAACTACACCGGACAATTCCCCGGAGGACAATTACCCCCCCTAGTGACAATTCCCTGGACCAACTACCCCCCAGACAACTTACCCCAGGACAATCCCCCCTACGGACAATCCCCCTAGCGACAAGATACCCCCCAGGACAAGTACCCCCAGGACAATTCCCCCCTAGGATACAGTTCCCCCTACGGACAACTACCCCGCCAGGACAACTACCCCAGGACAACTACCCCCTAGGACAACTACCCCCCAGGGACATCTCCCCCTTAGGGACAATATCCCCCCTAGGACCAATCCCCCTTAGGACAACTACCCCGCAGGACAACTACCCCAGCGACAACTACCCCCCTAGGGACAACTACCCCCAGGACAATTCCCCCTGGACAATTCCCCCTAGGACAATTCCCCCCTAGGACAACTACCCCGCATGGACAAACTACCCCTAGGGACAATTCCGCCTAGGGACAACTACCCCTAGGACAACTTAACCCCCCAGGACAATTCCCCCTCGTGCGACAAACTACCCTAGGACAACTCCCCTAGCGACAACTACCCCCCGGACAAACTACCCGCCTAGGCAACTACCCCCCAGGACAACATCCCTAGGACAACTCACCCCATTAGGACAACTACCCCCTTAGGACAACTACCCCTAGGACAACTACCCCAGTACCAATTCCCCTAGGACAACCACCCTCCCGACAACTACCCCAGGACAAACTGACCCCGTAGGATCAATTACCCCAGGAAATTCCCGCCTGGGACAACTACGCCCAGGACAATTCCCCCTAGCCACAGCTTTTACCCCGGACAAACTACCCCCCGGACAACTACCCGTAGGACAATTCCCCCTGGGACAAACCTTACCCCAGACAATTTCCCCCTAGGACAACCACCCCCGGACAAACTACCCCAGGACCAATTCCCCTATAGGACAGCTTACCCCCGGGGACAACTACCCCCCTAGGACAACTACCCCGCGGACAACTACCCCCTTAGGACAATTCCCCCAGGACAATTCCCCCTGGGACAAACTACCCCAGGACAATTTTCCCCTAGGACACCACCCCGGACAACTAACCCCCAGGACAACTTCCCCCTAGGACAACTACCCCCGCGACAATTCCCCCGGACAACTTATCCTGAGCGCACAACTACTCCCTTAGGGACGCGCTTCTAGGACAACAACAACTTTTCATTATCTATTATTTTTTTTCTACTTAGTTATCTGATCAAACTGAATGCTTTCGTATATTCAGGGAAAATGGTGCATTTACCTTTAGCGCGTTATTTTTTATGTATCATCATCATAATCATACTCATCATTCATCATCACATGCATCAATTACTGTAGTTGTCAATCGTTGTTCTTAGTAGTTAGTAGTCAGACGTAGTTGTAGTCGTATTGTAGTAGTAGGCAGTTAATAGTTAAATCGTCGTCGTTCGTCCGTAGTAGTAGTCGACGTTGTCGTCTGTCGTCGTGTAGTAGTAGTAGTAGTAGAGAGGTCAGTAGTAGTAGTAGTAGTCAGTAGTAGTAGTAGTAGTAGTAGTAGTAGTAGTAGTAGTTAGTAGTAGTAGTAGTAGCTGTAGTAAGTTATAGTATTGTTGTTAGTGCTGTCTTCCTTCTTTATCTTCATGATTCCTCATCTATTATTCGTATTTCAAAAACGTCCTCTGAAATTTTATTTGAAAAATACCAGTATTGAAATACACATATGCTGAATGCATCCAAAATTAATTTCAGGATTATTTTCAGATGTGTAAACCTTTTATTATTCAACGTATATACAACATACATTATTGGTAATTGTGAGCTCAACTTATCAAAACACATAAATGTAAAACTTTTGCGTCCTAGGGATACAAACAATTAATTGAAAGTAGGCGACAGTGATTTTTCCATTTCAACAAATCTGGAATTAATTCTTCTCTTTCT
>JZLH01S0301668.1:44809-55602 GCA_001188425.1 Eucidaris tribuloides | reverse complement strand
TAAAAATATCGCATCAACCACAAATGTAATAACACCTCGCCCACAAATGTAATAATTTCTAAGAGTCGTAGTCTAGATATCAGCCCTTGATGGACATTTGTGTATTACTGATGACCATCCTCACTAGTCTTATTCTCAGACCAAGTAGTTTTGTAATAGTTTATGTATCAACCGTAGATGGGTACTTGTGTATCACCATCTTCGTGTAGCCTTGGCAATAGACCCTAAACTTTTGTAGTAGTACATTACCCATAACCTTAAACAGTAGTAATCGATGTATCAGCCGTAGATGGGTATTTGTGTATTAATTATTACCATGATCTCCGGGTAGTCTTTGTATCAGACCTTGGCTTATGTAATAGCATATTACCCACAACCTGAAACAGTAGTAGTCTATGTATCAGCCGTAGATGGTAATTTGTGTATCAATTATTACCAGCTTCGGGTAGTAGCTTCGGGTAGTCTTTGTACCAGACCTTAGCTTATGTAATAGCATACTACCCACAACCTGATACAAAGACTACCCGAAAATGGTAATAATTAATACATAAAACTCATATATGGCTGATACATAGACTACTACTGTTTAAGGTTATGAATAATGTGCTATTACATAAGCTAAGGTTTGATACAAAGACTACCCGAAGATGGTAATAATTAATACACAAAATTAATTATAGCAACATACCAGCGTAAGTCTGACGTATTAACTACCACAGGGTACGTACATTCGAAATGTCAGCACATGTGTGGATAAGAAAATACTCATTGAGGTCTACTTCATAGACTAAACAGGGATAATAAATTGAGAGTCTGAAAACTCAGCACTTGTATAATATTCAGTGTATAGAGTAACAGGGATTACCTTATGTGTTCATGACTAATGCCTTTTACATAGACTAGTTATCTGCAAATATTCATTAAGGTCTGATACACAGACTAATGGGATCGCGTATGTAACACAAATTAAGGTTTGATACACAGACTAGGCTGAGGGTTGGAATGTAATTCTGAAAAGTCAGCATATGGATACACAAATACAAATGCAGGTTTAGTACGTAGACTGTCACTATAATAACTATAGAGATATGTTTTTTCTAACTACCTTTAGTTTGATGTATAGACTATCAGGGGGTATGGAATGTACGTTGAAAAGTCAGCACATTTATGGATAAGAAAAAACTCACTGAGGTCTACTTAATAGACTAACTAAGATCGTTCTAACACTTACTAGGGTCTGATATATAGACTAGTATAGAGGGTTATAGAAGCGTGAAGACATAAACGAAGATCCTAAAGCAGTTCGAAATTATTACATTTGTGGGTAAAATGCATTATTACATTTGTAGGCGACAGATTATTACATTTGTGGGCGTTTTATTACATTTGTGGGCAAAGTGTTATTACATTTGTGGGTGATTATTACATTTGTGGGTAAAGTGTTATTACATTCGTGGGCGTTGTTACATTTGTGGGCGATTATTACATTTGTGGGTGCAACAAGGCCTCTTCACCAATACTCCACTTCACCCTGTGCTATTCTCTGCCAAGCAATATAGTTCGCTGTTAGCTCACCTCTCCATCTCCTAATTTGTCTCCCTCTACTTCTTGTCCATTTTTTGGTGTCCAGTCTGTAACTTTGTTCATCTGTTGGTCAAGACCTAATATCATTTCATTGAGATCACTAGTCACGTTACTTGTTGCGAGGCTTACGCAAAAAAAGTTGCACATTTGTCTGAACTTTACGGAACGCTTCTTTGATCATTAGTTTCAAGGTCTCACAATCTAAAGAAGCCTTCAAGTGCCATGTTGGGCTAAGTAACACATTGGCGGTATCCCAGTTCCTCTATGGATTAAATTACAGATCAGGAAAAGCGCATTAAGTCACACAACTGAAAATTGAAAGAAAAAAGTAGCCGGATAAAGCCTCATTGGAAAATATGAATCCCGCGATAAATAATGTGGCATGCAGTTTGAGAGCATTTTGTGTAACAAGTCATAACATAAGAATGGGTTATTTTGCCCTAATTCGGCAAAAAAGTGACAAAAGTGTCATCTCTTTCTCACAAATGAACAATTTGTGTCTTTCATTTATATTGGAATCAATACAATACTATGGCATAAATTTTGACTGAAATATATTTCAAAAAATTAATGTTTATTTCTCTTCCAAATTTTGTCTGAAGATATAAAATGCTTAGGAAGTTTCAAAAACATCAGTAGCTCAGATTTGAGTGATTTTTTTCTTTCACCAAAGTAGGTCAAAATTGTGATCATAAAAAAAGAGTTTGATCCTTTTTCAACACCCATTGGAGACGATTTTATTTCACTGTTACACGTACTTTCCATAGACCCCAACACGAGTTAACTCGTGCTTAGTTTCCATTGGGTAAACAGAGTTTCAAGTGATACTAAAACATTACCTCGTTGCATCTCTGACTCCAGTCCAAGGCGTCTTCTGAACAGGAGGGAGGAATCTCCGCGAAGCAACAGGAGGTTCTGCGTAAGGTATACCAAGGAATGAACGATAGCCTATGCCATCTATCTCTCCCCGTGAGCCAAGAAGTCGACCAGTGGTTAACAATGCTTCATCTTCACACCATATCGCATTCATTAACACCGCCAAAAGGCTCCATTGAAATAGTACCCGAATGGTCTGCATGCTTAGAGTTGGATGTAGAAAAACTGAACGACAAAGCTGCACAAGAGATTGCGAACTGGGGAAGGAATAGGAATTACAGTCCTACGATGTTATGATTTTAAGTAAGTTTGAGAGGAATCAATTAAATTTGATGATAACCACCAAACTCAGGCGTCGCCATTGTCATGAGAACAAACCTCCTAAGCGCAAAATAATCCCACGTTTTTAACTCAATCACAGTCTATGCACTGAACCACGAGAACGGATCTGGATAGGAGATGGCTTGCCGGAAACGGTAGCCCCGGATGTTGACTTGTGCACTTCCGGAATTCAACCAATTAGACTAGCAACACCTACAAAGCGCTTTCTCATGACTTCTTGTATGTCTTTCACTATACCCAGCAATACTACGTATAGTGGTAATGCGATTTGAGGTCATAGTATTGGCCTTTTGTGGAGTATAATAATACTATAATATTTTTGTAGAGTTTGTTTATCTTGTCTGAATGCGTGTTAGCACGCTTACATCTGAACCATGACTCCCCAGTGAAAGTCGGCAAAGATGTGGGGCATTGGACCAAAAAGAACCCATGAGATTTTGGACGAATCCGCCGATTGACTGCTAAATTATCTTAAATATGAGAAGATTTGGTACCGGATACCATTATAATTGAAGAGTGTAAAATAAGAAGTACTCAAGTAACATTTCAACGAAATTGAGTTAGTGGTTGTTTTGAAGTCGTTACATGCCGGGAATTTTTTTGACAAATTATTGGTCAATTTGATTCTTCCCTAGTAGGGGTCAGGGGAGGGGTCAACCGAGGTCAAACTTTTAAATTGGTCTAATTTCTTCAAAATGTATCTCAAATTACTCGACTAGTTACAAGGATAAAGAAAATATATAATTTATCATGTATTTTGTGCTTTGTTGATGAGGTATGGGTCACTTCCGGTCAAAGGTCAAATGAGGTCAAATTTCAAACAACGTCCAAATTTGACAAATTGCATATCAAACTGTTTGTCTTACTAAGGGCATTCCAAAAATATATACAATTAAGTGTTTTGGAATTTATGTGAGAAGTGCATTTGTTTTCCTCAGACCCTTGTTTTCAGAGGAAGAAGTACTCAAGTCCACAATATTGATTATTGATTATTGAAATCGACAAGTGTGACAATGTCTGTTTTTGTCCTATATTCATCTTTATTGTATCAATTAACTTCACCAAGTTTGGATGTATAACTCAGTTGTGATCTTGCTGACAAATTTGATAACTTTGAGCCTTTGTTTCCCCATGAGTGCTGCTTGAATATGTTAAATAGTTAATATAATTTTGTTGACATTATGTGGAAATGACACGACAGCAAATGATTCTCGTTATTGTTAATGACACCCCTCCCCATTCTATATTCTTATTCTTTAATTTCTCTACTTTCTCTTTCTCTGTGTAAATAGTGTAAATATTCATCTGATTTTTAGTGTCAGATTTGTAGTATCTCAATGGTGTTGCATCGTTTCAAGCTCTAGTCTAAGCTTATGCTGCACACCTATGTATGTTCATGTTTGCGTACATGTAATTTGTGATATGAAAGATTTTATTACAGCTTTTTTTTCTTTGTACTCTGTATGTGACAATGGTTGTACTTCTTTGGAAATTGTGAACATGCATGAGTGAATCAAATAAATGAATAAGTAAATAAAAGTAGTATTATGTGACTTCAGTACTTCTTATTCTACAGTTTTGTTCACGTCATATCACGAGACCCTACCTTTCGATACAATCATAAGCAGAGTTATGGTGCAACTTATAGCTAATTGCAGGGAAATCAATTAGAAATATTACACGATTTGTTTAATGCTTGTGCTACTTGTATGTTGATACGTGTAATACAATTGAAATTGAAACTGAAATAGATATGGTTTTCATAAACCGGAAATTATGGTTTTGGCATTAGATAACCGTTCCCTAGCAACGTGTTATACAATTGAAATTGAAACTTACGTAAGTATAGTTTTATAAACCGCATATCATGGTTTGGGCATAAAATAACCGTTTCCTTTATTGTGTAATATATTTTACAAAAATTCTGTTCTGTCACCGCCAAGGTTTTTAGGGCAACTTCTTACTTGAGGTAAAGAACCAGGATATGGCAGGATTCATTAACCCTTATCGAAACAGAACCAGTTTTCCTTCATTCCTGTTTGTCAACGCAACATTGCAATGAGAGTGCACATTAATGTTTGATTGATACGTGTAGGTTTGATTTAAGCGGTGTACTTAAAACTGAATGACTTTTGCCGGAAGACTATATCCTGCCAAAGACATTTTCGAATTGTGTCGGTTTGCAACTTATTTTAACATCACTCATTTTGGTAAATCTGTCGTTGTAAACAAGTAAACAAACATTTTTATAAACGTGATGGCTGTGATAGCAGCCACTCTGTTGATAAAAGTGCTTGTTTTCGCATTTTATGATTTCCAATTAAAAGAGTTTATGATCTCATATTAAACATGTTCGTGTGTTTATGAAGTGCTACAGAAATAAACAGGGAGTTTCGATACCATTTAAGCGATACAGGGAATATCTAATTGAACGTGTATATGATTTCCAATTGAACGAGTTTATGATTTAATAATAGACGAGTTCACGTGTTTATGAAGTGTAAAAGAAATAAACAGGGACTTTCGATGCCATAATGCGATACAGGGAATTTCTGATTAAACGTGTTTATGATTTTGTATTAAACAAGTTCACGTGTTTACGAAGTGTAACAGAAATAATATAGGAACTTTGCGATACAGGGAATTTCTATTTAAACGTGTTTAAGATTTCCAATTAAACTTGTTTAAGTGTTTATAAAGTGTTGACACACGACGTTTATGTTACAACGAGGTGGCAAGAATATGTTTAGAAAGCGTTTACTTGCTAAACACATTTTTTTTTTTTGCAGTGTATATTCATCAATGCCGTGGCAGGGTCTACATGCAGCAAGAGGAAAACAACTACAGTTTCCTATCTCACTTACCACCATGACCACGCCATTTTTTCATTGCGTTGTGAAAAAAGTGACATCTTTTTATTGAGTCTTCCATTCTCAAGTGGGGGTTTGAACTAATTTCAAAATCGATGTCTTTTGTATCATGCAACGGATAAAGGTCGAAAGCACACCGTTGTAATGCACACCGTGTGTGCGTGCGTCAGGGCATGTGTGTTTGTTCACGCCTCTCTGTGCCTATTTGTATTAAATAAATTTTATGTTTGTGTGTTTATTTCATGTGCTTAAACTGGTTACAGGACATTTGCTCATTCTAACCCTATTCTGTAATGAAAACGATAAGTACGATTTTATTATTCGATTTATATACACTCTTGATCAAAAAGATGGAATAAAATATGTTTGTATGGAAATCCACAGCTTTTGGGGTATTTGAAAATCTACGCGTTGACAAAACGGCAATTGAGTGATCACAAAACATTACCCCATTACACAATACCTGGCTCGTGGCAGAGATGGACATACTATAGGGCCTTTGTAAGAACAATGATTCAAGTTTGATGTAAATTCGTCCACGAAATCACCCCCAAAAGAATTCATCTGTAAAACTGAGAGAGATTGAAAATACTTATTTCATGATTCTTAATTTACTGCGTACTTTCGTCATCGTTTTATACTCATAACATCCATCGCTTAAGACACAAAATTCACAAAAATAACTGTCAAATGTGTGCACAATGCTGAAGAATAAAGTAAAGTGGTTACTATGCACGTTAAAGGCCATTTTCAAATCATATTGAAATAATCATGCGAGAAGAATCATGTGAGAAAAAAATATTCCACCTTTATGACTAACAGTGTATACTTTATACGTGTCCATTAGGAAGATTGTTTCCCATTAAGATGTGACCGGTATTTAAATCAAGGCCGGCGGAGATGAGTATGATATTTTATCAGACAAAAATATTTATTTCGTGGTTGTATAACAGCTTACAAATGAAAATTCATCAAACCTACTTTTACATTTATCTTACAACTCATACAGCATAAACTGCGGACTCATAGGATACATAAATCGTATAAACAGAAACACATATAACGCTATCATGCCAAAAATAGCAATTTGCTTGGCGTTGGGTGTCAATTCATGTATGGTATCTTCCTAACGCTTCCTCATTGACGTTATTGGTATTCGGTAAACGAACAAACATGAACAGAATCAAATCTTATTTCATACTATTCATGTCTTTCATTTAAATTTAAGTTCGAAGTTCCTTCTCTTTGCTTTCATGTAGAAATTGGGAGGTTTCGACGCATGAAGGTGTAGAAAGCAATTCTTTAGTTGATTTGAAAAACACTGCAATGATTGTCAACGTTGCACTTAAGGAAACCGCACATCTAAATACAAAATTACCTACTACTTATTGATATACATCAAGAAAAGCACATTTTTTTGACACAAAGAATAATGAAATAGTACTTCATAATAATATACCATATCTTGACTATGACAGTTGTATTTTCATTGGGTAATTTGTGGTTCGGTCTAACGTTATATTTAAACAATTTCATGAATAGTTATAACGACTTTAAACCATTTAAACTAACCTAATGATGTTATGATAACTTTTATATCCTATCAACTGACAAGTATTTCACAACATCGGAACACGTCGCAACAGTCGACTGTCGTGTCCTCGTGTATTTTTTCTTGAATCGGTCGTTATTGCAGAAAATCGTAGAAAATATCACCCTCAGTCAGCTAGTAAATAAAACGAACCTAGTCCCGTATCCTTAATTTTGATTAGTACATTTTAAGACTATTTATAAGCGTCAGATATTAATCATTGCTAAAATATATCCCTTTTGCCTGGTTTATAAGTATACATACCACGTACTATGTATATACAACATGCTTAATGTGCATATTTGATATACATTTCATTATCCATAACAGAAATTTACATATGTACAGACGAACTACATTTACAAAATGAACTAAACAATTACAACTTTACAAAGTGTACTTAAGTCACACAAAGAAGATATATACATATGAAATGAATATGAAATAAACTTACAAATTTCAAGGGTGAAAAATATTTACATACTCTCGGCAACATACTTTATTTATCCAGGGCCATTACACAGCAGTTTAAAACAGCACGTTCCAGACTTTTCTCCTAATCTTTGGTTTGACTTACAAACAAGTTTTTGATTATTTGTGTTTTGGTTGTAATTTTGTAAGAGTGGTTATTCTACATGTATAAGAAATTATCGTCAGTTAAAATCTGGAATAATATTGGAAAATTTATTTCCATAACTGTTATGCACTGTTACTACATTGTAAAAAAAAGCGTTTTAAGAAATTAAACATCAGTGTTTAGAAATTGATAGCAAGACTGTGTTTGGAAGATTATTAAAATTGCTGACACCCAGTGTTTAGAAATTGAATACCGATGTTTAGTGATTTGACATCAGGTTCTTTAGTATGTTTACAAAGTGTTAGCAAACACTAAACACAGTTTTTACATTGTAAAAATGATTGTGTATAACTGCAAAACTCAGATTCCAGGTCAGTTAAAGGATTAAAGTTAGATAGATTAGAAATTTCTTTTACTCGTTGAAAAAAATCCAACTAAACCAATCAATCAGTCAGGAATTACAGGATACCGCAATATTTTATCATTTGTTCAATATTCTATGTTTGATTCACATTACTTTCATGAACTGATTTGAATTTGCAAACACAGGAACATTAATATTTGATATGGTGTCTTACAGTTACCTGGCAACGATATCTTAGCACAGAGGTGAGGTGCTGATACAGCGGTGGCTAAAGAATTTTTAACCCTCTCATAACCACTATAGCAAACCTTTAAAGACTTTACATGTGATACATGAGTGTATATTACTAAAGGGTTAAAGGAGACTACGGGCAGATGCCTTCACCGGTACTCTGGTACAGGTCCACACGTCCATTGCTATCAAAAGGTTCAAGTCCATAAGCATTTGTTGTTTGGTGTAAAGCAAGCAAACAAGTTGAAGAAAACAAAAATTTGTACCCTCAAATTACAGGTACTAATCAAGTTTTTGACTGAGCAAGTGAGCAAATTCATTGGGATGGTCCCAATAAACAAAAAAACGGAGTACAAATCTAGCTCATTTAAGCAGGTTAGCTGGGATGAAGTATTTCTTTGCTAACAGCGTGGTTGATGGTCTTCCAGAAGAGGTGGTATCTGCTTGTTCCGTGAATGCTTTTAAGAATAGACTAGATGAGAACTAGAAGGATGTTGCATCTGATTATGACTAAGTACATCAGAGGCCTGTTTCATAAAGCTGTCCGTAAAGTTACGCATGACTTCACGAATGACTTGGCATGCAAAATGTGATTCTCAAATTATTGAAATCACATCTGCTAATGTTCAAAGATGCAATCAGAGTAACATTCTTACATCTAACAAGCATTCAAATGAAAATGTTATTTTTGGGGAAAATCTAATCGACATAAATCATACTTTCTTACAATAACATGAACCACTTTTTGGCATTTTACTTCGCACGTCATATTCGAGTCGTTCGTAAAGTTATGCGTAAATTTACGAACAGCTTCATGAAACAGGCCCCAGGTTTTAGGTTCTGCCGTGCACGTGTTCAATATTGTGAGGAGATTAATACTTTTAGCCACGAAGCTTATTGGAAGGATGGCAGCACATGATGCACACACGTTTATTTGGAGGAGAACAGCGAACAGGCTCTGTCGTGAACCATCGTTCCGGAAAAGGAAAAGTTAGAATAATCAGCAGACTGTTTCAAGGTCTCTACGTCACTACCGACGTCATTAGCTGAGGATCCGGCTGTCGTCTGAACACAGAAGGATATTTGCCAGCACAGACGAGGTATAGGACAGAGACTAGGGCCAAGAGAGACCACACAATGAACATGAGCCACGCCACAATCTACAGGTAAAGAACAAATTAAAGCCAAATTATATTTTTGGCTGATCTGACAAACTTTTCACCAATTTCATAAATCATTGTTTTATCACGCCAGACTTAAAAAAACAACCCCAAGTTTATCAGTTTAAGTTAAATCTGTCCCGCTCCTGTCGTGGAACATCGGGTGGTGCCTATCCGTTTCAGTAACCCTAGGCAACATGGATGCATAAGACATTTGCCTACAGTGGGGGGGGGGTTAGTCCTCTAGTAGTCACATGCGTTTAACTCCCTACACCATTTAGATATCCGAGCACCAGGCACCATTGTCAGATTGTTATAATGGTCTTTGATATGAACCGACCACGGGCCGGAACTCGCAATCTAACAGGCGAGAGGCCGACGCCCTACTGTTAATTTCTTTTTAACTGTAATACTATTATATATCAGAATTCATCTCTTGAAAATATACCTATCCCATAAACAACGCAAGACCACCAAACTGTTGACATCACTGTTTTGTTTTGTAAATTATATTTGTAATGGAATACCTGTGTTAAATCTATATGTCATTATATGTAAACAAATCATACATCCCTGAAGGACAATAAAACATTGAATTTGAACTTGAATTTGAAGCATGCCGATGTCAATTTATAAACATAAAATTGTTTAGAATGACAATATCAACGAAAAGATTCCACTCATTATTAGTGTGGACATTTTCCATGGCTAAAACGTAGGCCCCATTTTGGGAGCAGTTCAGCTAGAGCTTGTGATTCTCTAAGAATTATTTATCTAAATACACATTCGGAGAAAATTTCGTTTGTCAACATTGAATTTTACCAAAATTATGTCTTCAAAGGTTATCGGTGAAAAAATTAAATACAACTTTTATTGTATTAAGGTAGTATCGAATTGATGACGTGAAACTATTCTGTTTCGTTTTCTGAAAGGATTGAGAATGTGTTAATCTGATTATTTAATGTATAACCCATGATAAATAAAAGAAAAGTAACAAAATTTCTGACACTTCTCACTGATATTCAAAGTGGATCATTCACGCAATTTGCAAGTTGTAGAGGCAATTATTTTAAAGGAAAAAGAGGAATAAAATTAGGGGGTTAGGAACTACAATTTGGAATGTTTGCACGCCTGTTACATTCCGAGGTATAAAATACATGAATCAAAACCTATATTATATGGAGTAAACGTAGAAAAA
>JZLH01S0301668.1:5950-16243 GCA_001188425.1 Eucidaris tribuloides | reverse complement strand
CCGGCATATCTCATGACTGGAGTCGAGTAGCATAACCAAACCTGGTACACAGTAACTTCAGGTAAAACGTCATCACTGGTGCTAATCATTTCCGTCCGCGCGTCGCGACGAACGCGTACGTCGAATGTTGAATTAGTGTTTGATGGAGAATTTAAAGTGAGGAGGGACATATTTCAGCAAGTAATGGTACTTGGTATAAATTGTTTGTCACTTCAGGTCAAAGGTCAGCACGCGTGCTTATCATATGCGTGCGGGCGCTACGACGAACGCGTACGCGTACGTTTAAAATTAAATCTTAAATCAGTCATTTTTCTCGAGAATAAATGATGACCCCTACCTTGTATTGCTCATTCTGATAGCCTATGATCCGTAGATAACAGTTCAGGCGCTACTTTGCATGCAGAATACTTTGTGGCGTCATCTATGACGTCAGAAAGAAAAATCGTATTTCGCGCATATCTCATGAATGGGGTGGATTAAAATAAAACTTTGTACACAGTAACTTCAGATCAAAAGTCATCACTGGTGCTAATCACAACCGTCCGCGTGTCGCGACGAAAGCGTGCGCGCACGTCAAATTTTCAATTAATGTTAGACAATTTCAAGTGATGAGGGACATATTTCAGCAAATAATGATACTTGGTATAAATTGTATATTTTCTTATAAATTTAAGGCTCGGAGCGGTTACGCGGATCACCAATTCGTCTTAGTGACGAATTTAAAATCTAGTTGGTGATCCGCGTAACCGCGGATCACCATAGATTTTCGTCAGAATTTTTTTCTTTTTCTTTATTTATTAGTTGTTTCTTTCTGGTCATTCTTGTGCATCAGATATCTCAAGAACAACATCATCAATCATCTTGTAACTTGGCATAGTTATGTCCCATGTCAATACCTACAGAATGTCTCCTGACAATGTCTGTGACGTCATCAATGACGTCATAAGCCAAAGCTAGTCCTAGCCTACATTTGCAATATCTCAAGCCGGCAGTCGAATAAAACAAGCAGAAATTTGGCATAAGTTAAGTTTAGGTCAAGGGTCAACTTTTGACCTAATCACGTGCGCTGTCGCAGGGCGTCATGATGGGCTAGCACGGGGCGCGTCAAAAATTTAAAAGTTTTTAAATGCTCCAAATGACTTCTTATTACAGTAGCATACGTTTCAGGTCATTTGAAGCATTTGTGCGCGCGGCGTACGCGCGCGTGTTTTTCCGGCGCACCCTTTCACCGAATATCGTCGTTTTTTCGACGTATTTGGATTTCTGACTGAATTTTCCATCAATTAGAACCCTTTCCGACCACCAAGACAGAAAATATCGCTTACAGGGTCTAAAAAAACGTAAATGCGCGCGCATTGCGCGCGTAGTAAATAATGCGCATTTTTAAATCACTCATAACTCTCTAGAATTAACGGTGACCTCTACTTTTATTGCTTATTCCGATAGAGTATGATGCGTAGATAGCATTTCAGGCATCGCTTTCTATGCCAAAGGTTGTGACGTCATCTATGACGTCACAAAGAAAAATCGTATTTCGGGCATATCTCATGACTGGAGTCGAAGTAACATCACCAAACGTGTACACAAGTAACTTCAGATCAAAGGTCATCACTGCTCGCTTATCATATGCGTGCGGGCGTCACGACGAACGCGTACGCGTACGTTAAAAAAATAAGTTTTAAATCATTCATTTTTTCTCTAGATTAAACCATGACCCTACCTTGTATTGCTTATTCTATAGCCATGATAATAGACAACAGTTCAAGACACTACTTTGCATGCATAACACTTGTGACGTCATCTGTGACGTCACATAGAAAAAACGTATTTCGCGCATATCTCATGAAAGGGGTGGATTAGATAACAAAATTTGGTACACAGTAACTTCAGGTCAACAAGTCATCGCACTGTGCTAATCACAACCCACCGCGCCGTCGCGACGAACGCGTACGCGCACGTCGAATTTTCAACTAATGGTTTAATAGAGACGATTTCAGGTGATGAGGGACATATTTCATCATGCAATAATAATAATACATTGTTTGTCACATTTTCTTTAAATTTAAGGATCGGAGGCGGTTACGCGGATCACCAATTCGTCTTAGTGACGAATTCACATCTAGTTTATTCGTGTTCTTTCTGGTCATTCTTGTGCATCAGATATCTCAAGAACAACATCGTCAATCATCTTGTAACTTGGCATAGTTATGTCCCATGTCAATACCTACAGAATGTCCTCCTGACAATGTCTGTGACGTCATCAATGACGTCATTAGCCAAAAGCTAGTCCTAGCCTACATTTGCAATATCTCAAGCGGCAGTGGAATAAATACTACGAAATTTGGCAGAAGTTAATGTTTAGGTCAAGCGGTCCTTTGGACCTAATCACGTGCGCGCCGCGCGTCATGATGGGCTAGCAACGGCGCCGTCAAAAATTGTAAAAGTTTTAAAATGCTCCAAATGACTTCTTATTAACAGTTAGCATACGTTTCAGGTCATTTGGAGCATTTGGTGCCCGGCGGTACGCGCGCGGTTTTTTTCCGCGCGCACCCCTTTTCCCACCGAAAATCATCGTTTTTGCCTATGAATTTAGATTTCTGACTGAATTCTCCATCAATTAGAACCTTTTCCGACCACTAGGACCCAAAATTATGGCTTACAGGTCCAAAAACCGTAAATGCGCGCGCATTGCGCGTAGTAAGAATAATGCACATTTTTAAATCACTCATAACTCTCTAGAATTAACGGTGACCCCTACTTTTTAATGCTTATTCTGATAGAGTATGATGCGTAGATAGCATTTCAGGCGTCGCTTTCTATGCCAAAGTGTTGTGACGTCATCTATGACGTCATAAAGAAAAATCGTATTTCGGACATATCTCATGACTGGAGTCGAGTAACATCACCAAACCTGGTACATAGTAACTTCAGGTCAAAGGTCATCACTGGTGCTCATCATATGCGTGCGGGAATCCCGACGAACGCGTACGCGTACGTTTAAAATTAAGTCATAAATCAGTCATTTTTCTCCAGAATAAACGATGACCCCTACATTGTATTCCTCATTCTGATAGCATATGAACCGTAGGTAACAGTTCAGGCACTACTTTGCATGCAGAATACTTGTGGCGTCATCTATGACGTCACAAAGAAAAATCGTATTTCGCGCATATCTCATGAATGGAGTGGATTAAGATAATAAAACCTGGTACACAGTAACTTCAGGTCAAAAGTCATCACTGTTACTACTCATAACCGTCCGCGCGTCGCGACAAACGCGTACGCGCACGTCGAATTTTCAATTAATGTTAGATAGACAATTTCAAGTGATGAGGGACATAATTCATCATGCAATAGTGATTGATATGCCTTGTTTGTCATATTTTCTTTAAATTTAATGATCGGAGCGGTTACGCGGATCACCAATTCGTCTTAGTGACGAATTAAAATCTAGTTTGCACTTACTTTTGTTTTTGTTTGTTTTTTGTTAATTCCTAACTGCAAAATACAATGCATCCACACAAATATTGTCAAACTCTTATGTTCCGTATGACTGGTGTAGTATATTTATTTTCCGCACTATATAATTTTATGTATGGTATGAATATGTGGATCGTATTATTGTTAATGTCACTGTAAATTATTAAATTACTTCTTCTTGTTTTTGTTCTTCAATCTGCCAATGTACACACTATATACATTATACTCTGTTATGTTATATTTTGTTGGGAATGAAATAAATCAAATGAAATGAATGAATGAAAAATGAATGAAAGATGCATTTATCCAAGATTTCTCTTTTCTTTCTCCAAATTCGAGATGTGCATCATGCGTTGTCCTCAAAGAGGAGGTGGAAAGATTGCAGGCAGAGCTTTGAGAGAGGCAAAATATACGCAGTGAGTATATTTTTTTCTTCACAACAAGAGTGTATGTACTTTGCTAGAAGTGTGCAGCTGCACTTTTGCAGGAGAATGTGAAAAATATACTGTATAATGTGATAGTGATATATTCAAGAATGACCAATTGATCAAGAAGCCCAGGTATTTTTTTTTTCATGCCAGTCAAGTGTTTATGGAGATATATTCATAGAAAATACATGAATAGTGATCTCAGGAAATGTGAATAAAATGTAAGTTGTATTTGCTCATGCAGTGAATTAAAATTCTCTTTATTTCTTATTTTAAGTAAAGATAATATTAAGTACAGTACTTGGATATTGCCTTCAAACAATCTATAAATACATGTATGTTGGTAAATTATATAATCTTTTTCAACAAGCTATTTTAGGCACAAGGCATGGGATTTTAGTCTGTACAAAGAAATCAGCCAAACCTAAACTCATATTGATTGTCATCAGAATATGAAGAATCATTTGCCTATTATGAGCGACAAACCTCTGAAAGTTCTACCCTTCTCTCAGTGTAATTTCATTTCACTCATAAAATTCTACAAACCTTCATTCCTGATGGACCCACATGATCAATGTCTGTCACCAATGTGGCACTAAAACAACTTACCAGGTCTGCTCTAAAATGGAGTGCAAAAATCTTGACAGGTCATAAACAGCTCTCACCTGAAGAACCAAAACAGCAGTTAAAATCCTGTCACCAGAGTTTGAAGAATTATTTGCCAAGATAAGCAACTGAGAATTGTGCTCACCTTTCTCTGTAACTTCAATTCTCTCATGAAATGTGATTACAATAATAGAAGAATAGAAAGATTTTGTAGTGCCAGACAAAAATCACTGACTTTTGACCTTTGATGCTATCCAGATTTTTTTTTTTTTTATAGATATAGCGGATACTGTTCGAACATTATGCAAGAGACAAGGGGCATTGTATCGTATTCATCTCTGGGGAGGAATATGTTTGGTGAATTACATGATCTTTTCCAGCAAGTCAATACGCTAAAACACAAGGCATGGAAGTTAAGGCAGGATAAAGAATTTAGCCAAAACTTAGTTCATATCAATTGTCATCAGAGTTCGAAGAATCATGAACGACGAACCAGTCAGAATTTTACCCACGTTTCAGGGTAACTTTAACCCCTTTCTTACAATTCCGTCAACTTTCATTCTTGGGGACCCCAAAAATGTGCACTGCCATTTATTCATCCACAGAAGGATGTGTTGAGATAAACATCTATGACCAAGTGCATATTTTAATGAAACAATGCTGTAATACACTTTCAAATAGACTGCTTGTCAAAAACAGTATGTTTATGCGAGGAAGGCATTTAGTTTATAGTGACCAGAACACGGTCTGCGAACGTGACTATCGTGTAAGCTTTGCGCAAGCATACATGCCTGCATGAACGAGGTGACATCGTGAAAACATCATCAATAAGAGGAAACAAATTCTGTTTTTCCTATCTCATCAACACACAACATAAACGCATCACTTGGGCCACTTGTAAGATATCACGGTATTCGATTGTGACTTTCGTGACTGTACAACACACGTCATCAAAATTCCGGAATCTCCACGACTTTCTCCGTCAGATTGTAATACTCATCAGGCTCCAATACTACACGCAACAAACATTGGACCTGGCCAGTCATTTCGCACTGCATAGTGGGTACATAAGTACAAACTAAACATGTATCGTTTTTTGCCACATCACATGGCATGGCAGTGGTGGCTCGCTTGTGCTGAACGGTGAAGTTGGGGAGTCTGTGGTTTTAAGACATAGTCTCGTTGCTCACTAGGATTCTTATTTAAATTAGAACACAGCCCCAAGCCATGTCCACATGATCGGACATAAGTTGCTTGTGACTGGTCACAACTTATGTTGGTAATGTCGGTAATAACGTCAAATTTAAAGTTGCAGTGAGAACAATTGTCGGACATAACTCTATCGGATATAGCGCGACTTATACCTGACGATTTATATCTACAGAAGACCAGATACAAGTCTGGTCATAAGTTGTCACCGGAAATAACAAAATACATGTGGATTGTTTTCGGACATAACTCCAACCTGAAAAGGGCTATGACTCTTTACAATGACAACTTTCGGGTCAAATTAAATTCCTTGCACGAGAATTTAATTTCACACTGCTGGCCCTGCTTTGCTTCGTAATACATGTAGTACAAAATTGATTTCAAAATGACGGATCCTACCGTCACCAAAATAAAAGATCTACAAACTGGACAGACCGACAGGTAGTGGCTTTGCTCAAGATATGGAGAGATCCTGAGATTCTGGAAAGAGTTGCGGCAGTGTCGCGGGATAAAAGAAAATTGTGGAATGAAATGGCAACCCTGTTTCAACGTATGACAAGGGCTTTGCCACAAGAACCGGCAACCAAATACACACAAAAATCATGGGACTGAAAGCTCTTCACCGCAACCTACACGACCAGATGAATGCTCGAACTGTCACACATCCATATCGGGACGATCTCCAGTATATTCCGGGAGGAACGGCTAACGTCAACCCACCCTAGCGTACTGTGGGTTGCAGTATGCCAGTAGATGACGGTAAGCTTACAATAAAGAAAATGATAGAATAATAGCACTATGAAAAATGTTGTTGTAAAAGTAAAAAAAAATAAAGCTAATCCAAACTGGCAATGTTATTTTGGCTTCGACGTTTCATTGCTTACCAATTCACATTTAGCGCATTTTGGGTCAGAGGTTACGACCCGATAACACCTTGATTACGTCATTTCCGGTCTGCTATTAAGGCTCGTTTACACTATGTTCCCGGTGTCCACGGCAACCCCGTTTGCCCGAAACGTAGTTAACCGTGAGATTTTGGCCATGTTTTACTCCGTATTCAAGTTTTATTACGTCTTGCTAAGTTTTCTTACGATCTATTGCGGTATCCGTGACGGGCCATGGGAAGAAATAAGCTGCCGAGTCCCGGAGGCTCAAAGGCTCACTACGTTCGGCCCGCGGCCTACCACGGATGCCAGTACGTTCCCTTCCGACCCGTCACCTTCTGTTGGGATCACTTACGTTTTCCACGTTCTGATTAAGGTCTGACACGTTTTTAACGCTCTCTAACGCTTCTACGGGTGGAACGTGAACGCTGGGTAGCCTTGGAGCACGTTTGTGTCCACGGTAAAGAAAGCTTCCCGAGCAATAGCAACAGCAGTGTGTATTAAAGAAATGGTACAAGTGAAAAATTATAATTTTGTTATATACAACCTTGTTATGTTTGGTATTTTGACAAAGCTAAAAGACCATATATTTCAATAAAATTTATTTCATTTCTTTTGGTTTTGTCTAACCTGAGATATGAATTTTCTGCACCAAATAAAGCAAAATCGATATGGTACCACTGTACGCGTATGTAAATTTTGAAAAAGAAACCAATGAATAGCGTGCAATATCATGAAATGGTTCAGTGATGATCACAAACATATTTCAAGCATTTAGAAGTTATACTGTTCTATATAACATTGAGAAAAAAAGAACATTTGCATTAACAAAGGGCACGAAATTGAAATACATGCACGTGGTTCAACATGGAAAAAGTGTTAATGTTCAGTCAATCGTACGTGGCCCTACAAGAGAGGCCTTAGTTGTTGATGGCCTTTCAACATCAAGAAACACAATTAATTAGTATAACATATTTTATCAAGAGTGAATGTTTATGTGAGTTCACTCATTTTTTTTCTTACTTTACGCTGTTGGGCCTAAATTGTTTTAATTATTAGTTTTTTATTACGATTAACACATTCTGTTTCAAAGGTCAAATGCTGATTTTGACCATTAATTCAAAAAGTGAAACAAACGCGATTTTGACCGATTGAAAAAAAAAAAGGTTTTCATAACTCTTGATTAATAAAAGTAAAAAAGATGAAATAGAGTGAATGAGAAAGACTGGTATATTTACTTTAATGTGATACCATATAACCAAAAACTCTGACAAATTTTAGTTACAATTTTTTTATCCCCAGATTGTCCCATTCTTGACATATGTATAGCAAATATATAGGGGGCTACTCTGCCACATAATTGAAAATGGCACCCTCCTGCCAAAACTTGTTAGAGGTGTGTTTCGAGCTTCAGGGAGATCCGTGTAGTCGCCCTTCCTACTGCGGCCGGCAGCTTTTATACTCCCTCCCAGGCCGCCTTCGCGTATCAGACCGTATTACATCGCAACGCCCGCCTTTTTCTTTCAGGCCCCAAACCGTCACTTGCCTCGGACGTACCGTAACTGAACGCGACAAAATGGCTACTATTACAGTCAAAACCGTGAACAAAACTCGGCAGAACGTGGTAAAACTTGAAAGGATCGTGACATGCCGGGAGATACCGATGCTTCCAGTCTCGCTACGGACCGCCTCTAAGTATTGTTACGGCTTATTACGTACTGTCACTATCTATTGCGTTTACCTCGTTTTACTACGGGCTACCAGGTTTCCTATCACCACCGTGACTACCGTGGCAAATTTTTTGACAGTTAAAAAATCTGGCCCGGCATCTACGGCAATCACGGATTGTCACGTTTGCCCAGTCCGTTCTACCCCGTGGTTTCACGTCTATCCCGTTTTCTCCACGGTGGCCTGAAACGTGGTTGCCGTGGCCGCCGGGAACATAGTGTAAACGCGGCTTTACCGGTAATAATGTGAGTACGCTTTATCGGGCATAAACATGTCAGGTATAAGTGCTAATACGGGCCGTGTGGCCCTGTTGGTGGATCAATAGGGGCCATAGGGGCTGGCTGGAAAGTTCAGGCAATGCTAATCATAAGGCCACCTCCGCAAGCTGGGCCCAGTACCCCAAAAATGAATATTTTGTTTTGTAGCTTCTCTTAATCAGACTGTCACTTTTCAATACTTAGCATGGGAATAAAATTGATTCTTGTTCTGTATTCTATCCAGTAAATTGTTTTCTGTTGTGATGTTTTGTAGGTATTCCTTGGACAAGACATTTAAATGGAAACCACTAAATTCCATATGGTGACGGGCCAGACGAATAATTCTTTATTTGAAAAGAACCTTGCTGTCGGCATCTGGGGATCAGCTGTCCTGCGTTGCTGATCAGTGATGGGGAAAGTCTGCAATCGTTTCAAAGGAAGAGCAGTGGGTGAACCTCTGGAGCCCACAAAACTGAAGGTAATTCATGGTAATCATTTAGCTGCAAAATATCAGACTTTTGAATTCACCATACATGTCTTCAAACTTTCAAACTGTCATCAACACAAACAATGAAGAAGGGTTCTAACAAGTGCTTGTAATCATCCTGAAACAGTATGAGAGAAGTTGATGGGGAATAAAATGGACAGTTTGGGGCTACATCTAGAAATCAACACTGTTTTACAAATGTAACATGAGCAGAAAAAAAACTAGAAATTTGGTTGTTGTCCAAGACACGGACCCTCGCTTAACGCCTTATCATAAGCATTTCTTCATTAGTAATCATTGGAAGCAGATCTGCATGAGCGTGACCTTTGACCGCTTGACTGCAGACTTCGAATTCGCACTCACCTGTATTAAGTATATCCCTAACACAAAATTTTTAAAATCCTCAAATATTTTCAAGTCATTCGTGCGAAACAATTCGTATATATAATGAGTGTGACCTTTGACTTTGACGTGCAGACTTCAAATTCAGACTCGACCTGTATTTTTGTATGATCTATACACACCAAAAAATTTTAAAATCCGTCAAATATTTTTCAGTTATTGTGGCGGCAAACAATTCGCCATAAAATGAGCTGCTAACCTTTGACCTTTGACTCTGCGGATGAATTCCAACTGAGCTGTATTTTAGTATATCTAGCCTACACAGCAAAAAAATTAAATCCGTCAATTATCGTTTCAAGTTATTGTGGCGGCAAACCAAATCGCATATATTAACCGTGACCTTTGACCTTACCTGCGATCCCGAATCCGAACTTACCTGCATTTTATATATCTACCTACAACCAAAAATTTTAAAATCATCATATATTTTTCAAGTTATTGGTGGCGGAAACCAATTCGCATATATCATGAGCTGTGACCTTGACCTTGACCTGCGGACCCAAATTCGAACTTACCTGTATTTTAGTATGATTACTACACACAAAATTTTAAAAATCCGTCAAATATGTTACAAGTTATTGTCGGAAACACATTCAATAATTATTTTATTTCGTATGTCAACTCAACTTCAACATTGCGAGTATGTCCGAGGTCAGCTAGTTGGGGGTTGTCAAATATCTGTCAGTGGGCAAGGGACCAGTTAACTCTACTTCATTGACCATGTTCATGGGTCTGATTTCACACACGGCAAAGGTCAAATCTGAAGTGCCCCATTTTTCATGTTTGCGGCATAACGGCACAGCCTGAACGAA
>JZLH01S0301645.1:0-12202 GCA_001188425.1 Eucidaris tribuloides | reverse complement strand
TTGCCGACATTCCCTCCAATTTAGTAACCAGGTCATATGTCATACTAGTCATACCATAACCATGCCACTGCTATGTGTTTGTTCCGAGATATTCCGAAATAAAATATCCTAATAGCACAATACAGACTTACAGTAAATTTACATGCAAGCTTGAAAATTAATACCAGGTGAATTCCACTGGTGGGAAACCTTAGCCTTTATTCACATGCACTCAGATGAGACGGTACAAATTGAGAAGTAATTATGCACAGTCTCTCTAAAACACAAAAACGAAGATCCAGGATCCCTGCCCAACCCACCAATGTCACCATTAGTTCAAAATACTTCAGTTACAGGCCTTCAAATCTGCTTGGTCAAAAAAGTAGGAGAAAATCAGGAGCAAAATTCTCCAAAAAGTAGGAGAAAAGTAGGATTCAATCCACCAAAGTAACAGAAAAGTAGGGCATTAATAAGTAGTGTTTGGTAGTAACCCCAAAGAAAATGGAAACATGTGGCACATGTGGAAAAAAAATGTAAGATTGGCAAAAAAGTGGAAATCTGTGAAAACAAATTTTCCTTCACAAACAGGTGATGATGGTAGTTACAATACTCTCAGCAACAACCTGTAAAGACTACTCAACTCCAAACAAGTATTAAACCATTCGCAAAGATTTTTTGGACAAAAAGAAAATAACGATTTTCAGAGGAAAAAAGAAGAAAATTGGGATCTTCACAAAAAAGTAGGAAAAAGTAGGACCAGTTGATGTTAACCCCTTTTGGGAGTACGGGATAAATTTGTTTGTTTTAAACTGAGGAAAGCATAATATTTATTGAAATTGACACAAAGCTATTTCCAGGCAACTCCTTAACATTAGCATGGTGCAGATAGAATCCGTGGGGTTTACCACCTGCCTGTAGAACACACTTCCCCATAAAGGACAAGATAGTGACATTTCTGGAGCAATATAGACATCCAAGCTTGATTCACCAGTTCTGCATTTTACTTTCACAATGGATGACACGCAAATGAACTGAGGGGTGGAAATATTTATTCAGACGAAATAGACACCCACATGCTTGCTATTTTCAGGGAAAATAATGGATAAGATTACTCAGGGTCTCACAGGTAAACTCAAACAGTTCTTTAACATTTTGGGATGGAATACTTCTTCAGTAATGTCCAATAAGACATGATCAGTTGATTTCAAAATTCATATTTGATTGGCTGGTTCAATAATAATTCTGACTTTGAGCCATGGAATCAACAGCTTCTCAAAAAGTTGTGTGTGTGTTGGGGGGGGGGGGTGATATGATGTGCCCCTTAGTTTGAAAGTGGGACTGGGGGGGGGGAAATGATATGATGTTTCAATTACCTGGTGAACTGCTTCATCTTGGAGATGTGATCTCGATCCACACACTATGCCGGTCACTCTGAAAATCAATCAACAAAAGGATCATTTGTATTAAATATGAGAAATAAACCATACAAATCACATATTGGTGATATACAGCCCAGTACACTACTGCTGATTTATGTCAATTTTATTGTAAGTTATTATAAAGACGACTCCTTTTGTAGAAAGTGTGAAGTGGCTGAATTGAAAGAAATGTGAATTCCCCCAAATGAAGAAAATATTTATATAATATACTCTTGGGATTGTATTTGCATATTTTGTTCTTTTATAGAATATGATATATTATTTGACCATAGTTCAATGGAAATGACCATGACCATCTCATAACTGAACCATCTTTTCTTGGAAATGGCACTTTTTTTAATTAGAAACTTTATCCTGTTTGTGACATATATATCTAGAGTAAATTTGGGTTAAAATCCCAAAGGAAACTGCGCAAAAATGAGATTAAATCTGTCAACAACAGGTCGAGTAATATCTACTAAAATAAATATGGTGATCTTTCACAACTTTCCTTCCAAACACTACATAAATATGAACACAAGATGGCAGCAAACACACTTGTTTCCTCAGTGCAAAAAGAAGTGTGGTTGACTGCCATAGCAAAAGTGATGCAGTTGGGACCAGGAGTCCACAGACTAGGATCACACGACTGAGACCTTTTGAAAAGGAAAGTTCCATTTACATGTATTATGCATTACTTTTTAGTGCTTAAAGCCATCATATAACAATGTTTCCAGTTTAAAAAATCTGAGCTACATGATTCATCATGCTACCAGTGTCTTTGATAAGGTCCAAAAATGAAGCCCTGAAAAAATTGCAGTTCAAAACCATCATTAAGTGCATTTAAAAAGTGAAAATCATTGACCGACCATTCCAGTTTCCCGCCATAGACTGCTGTGTGGCAGAATTTTCTATCAGCTGAGATTCTATTCATCTGCCGATTAATATCTGTACATATTTTAGGAGTGACTGCATAACTGTCTGAAATTTTGTGTTCTATGGTGTTTATTTGTCCATCTAAACACTCTCAGATATGTCAGATAGCATAGTTTGACAATTTTTTAAATGGGGCTTCCACAGTGTTATATAGTGTCTTTAATTACTGTACGATATTGTGTGTCTGCAGAATGCAGAAGTGTCACTGGGGCAAATTGCACAAAGAACAGAAGCTTCCAAATAAATACCAATAACACAAAAATAGGTATGCTATTCAAGTTCTCATTTGTTTTGTTGAGGAAAGGTTTGGGCCTTGCCAAATCACCTCCAATTAGGAGATTTACCATTGATAATCTCCCAGAAATTCAACACTTTATGGCACCCTTTTTATGGAGTCAAATTGGGAAGTTTGGACTTTTTTGTGCCACGTCTAAGTGACAAATTATTTGTTCATGGTTCACACACTATATGTAAATATGGCATCATTCAATAGTGAAATGTGTGCTCTTTGGAAATAATTGTTCAGGTAATAAAGGCTAGTAAAAGAGGAAGTAAAGTTGCATTTTTTCTTCAATTCATTATGTTTATTGACCCCAAATATATTACTTTGCAAAAATTCTTATAACATCAAAAGTATTCCTAACATTGAAATACAAATTGTACTATCAAAACTTGTACAATTTTTCAATATATAACTTTTGTACACTTTTTTTCTACAATGTATACAAAAATAACAACTCTTGAAATTGACTCTACAATTCAGAAAATTGTTTAATGCAACATCATCCAAAATCATGTAGCATTTAAGGCTTTGGTGCACAACACAATAAGAGTTATGACCATGACCAAGACCAACACTTACAAAAAGTAAATAGAGACTGGTTTTGACTACAACACTGCATAATAAAATCATGACTTTTATTTCTCACCTTTTCTCTCAGCTCCTTCATACTATTCTCCAGAAATATTAAATCTGGAAAGTTTGTGGCACCATCAGCATCAGCAAATAGGAGATTCTTGCCCCTGGCACTGAACATACCCAGTCGCACAGCTCCGCCTTTCCCACGGTTCTTGGCAAGGGTCAGCACACGGACAGTGTCGGTACCGTACTTCTTAGAGTATTCTAATGCTACCTGCATTCGTGAAATGTTACAAATAAGAAAGAAAAGACTCAAAGATTGATCATGCCACAGGTTCATATAGATGAGGGTTTAGAGAATATTGATATACACTGTACTGTTTTCTCATTCTGAAGAGAAGGGGATATTTTGTTTTAGAAAAGAGGAACTGAGCAAGAACAGAAAAGAAAACCCTCATGGTAATACAGTGAAACCTTTATAAAGACCATACAAGGGGGAAGTGGTCTTTATGAGCACACGGTCTTTAAGTATAGGTTATAATACACATTTCAATGAGAAGCATTTTTTAAAAAATGAAACACATATTGTGGTTTTTATGGATAGTTGGTCCAGTGGTTGCTAGAGCGGGTTTGACTGTATATCAAATGAAAAATACGAAAGTACACAATGATCCATTTGTATGAGATACATATATTTCTTTTCCTTGTTTACAGATAAAATTCTTCGCAAAATCTATTACTCTAGTGAGTAAAATGTATTTTAATTTTTAAATGAAAAAGTTATTGATGAAATAAAACTCATGGCAAATACAAATGCTTGAAGAATCACATGCCACATATATATATTTTTTAAAATTCTTAAATCAAACTTAAGAAACTCACCTCTGTTGTTTTGTCTTTGCTACCATCATCTACCACTATAACTTCATATGTTAATGACTTATCATTTTTCTGTTGAGAAATGAAGATACAGACACTTAAAATAAAATTCAGTTTATGGACTGTAATATTTTAAAATGAGATTATTTCCATGTGTGTTTGTTGTATCTTGCATCTTGTAATCTTATCAGATAAGGATGTACATTTTATTTTATAATTAAAAGGGAGGCAATGGATATCCCCTAAATAAAAACAATACAGTGACATAATAAGAGTTAAAGTGTCCACTATACTTTAAAAAATGTGATAAATACTTAGCATTATATCACAGTATGGCCTAATATTCATCAATTTAAATATATTGACATCACAGCCTCATTTAAACAATTAGGATTAATAATTCAATTGTCTGGAGATAAGAGTAGTCTTTAAAGAACCTGTCCTACATGAGATCCACATAACATAATGTCAAAGTGGAAAATTGCACAGTGAGGACATTTTGACACATTTTGCACACACAGATGGTAGCACAAAAACAAAATACATGAATATTTCCACATTTATGGTAGTGTTGTCCCAAAACTAACCGGTGTTATTTGTAATTAAGAAGAGTTTTAAATTTTGCAGAAAGACATTAGACCCCCCCCCCATAAAAAGAAGAAAAAACATCTTTAATGTTTCTCTAATTGTTGGTAAATGAAATACTAATGATAATTGTGTGTTTGTGCTTCAAAAATGATCTCCAGTGTGCTGTAATGTTGAAGATCTCTTCCATTAAATGTACACCAAGAACATAATTATGTACAATAGCAAACTGTAAACTATATCAAATGACACAAATATAACCTTCTTCATCTGTTACAATTATTCTCTGGTATAAAAAGCTGTGTTTGAATAATGTAGTGCAGTTGATGATTACTGATTACACACAGTAAAATACTGAAGTTCCAATTCCACTATGTGAAATGATCACTCAACCTGTTTATGAGATACGTGTTCATGAAATATGAAATAGATACTGCAACAGCTGAATACACTGCACAGTATTATAATTACCAGTCTAAACTGTTGAAATGAAATTAAGTAAAGAACACCATGGGTTTCCAGCCTTTTTTGACCAGTGTGCATGCATACACACAGTACATGTACACTTACAATATTTTAACAAATCGGTTGGTCACCAGAAAATTGTGTCTAAAAAATTAGTACAAGCAATTTTTAACTTATTTATTTTTTAAAATGAAATTCATACGCAACCTCATTTTCTTGATGATTTTCATAAAACCAAAAGACCATACTTGTCAGTATAATCTATTTCACTTCATTTGGTTGCACCAACACTAAGATATGAGTTTCTTCCCTGGAAAGAATCACAAGTAGAATGCCTTTGTGACTCTCTCGATGAAACCAGTGTGAAAAGGATATTATATGAGGGTAGGCTGAAAAGTTCTTAGCCTGAATAAGAAAGAATTACGCTGCAGTATTAAAACAAGTCACCCATTGAATTTAACCTTTTTAGATAGTGACTGCATTGTTTCTTTCCCCCTTCTTGTTTTTCTTTCCGAAATTATGTTACAATTGGCATGTGAGGGGTTCTGAAAACGGTCATTTTTGGCAGAGTTTTGATGGTAAACACTCGTCTTGCCAGATATAGGTCACTGTTTTAGGTACAGTAAGTTATAGGCTTAAAATGTGGCAGAGTGACTGGAAAGAATCTCGGAAGAGCCTGGAAAGAGCCCAGAAAGATGACTCCTGTCTGGAAGGGCAAGCCTCTGCCATACAAAAATCTGACAAAAATGACAATTTTCAGACACCTCAACTGTCAATGTGAAATCATTTCTAACAGAAAACAAGAGCATATATCTGGAAAGAAACAATGCAGTCACTATCAAAAAAAGGTTAAATCTAATGAATGACTTGTTTCATTACTGCAGTATTATTCCTTCTTAGTCAGGCAATGATTTTTTCAGCCTTCAATTGTAAGAAGTTTTCTCATAGTTGTCTCTCCTGTCCTCAACTATACTAACTTCCAAGAGTTCACTTACCTGTCTTGATTGTAAGTAGCCCAATGCTTCATCTAACATTTTTGGTACTGGAAAAAAATGAGAAAAAATTAAGACATTGAAAATAAATGTGACAATTAAAGGGAAATAGCGAGTTTGAAAGAAGTTTTAGAGCAAAACTTTTCGCTTTAGAGCAAAACTTCTCTGAAATCAAATGCACCATTCAAGGTTTCTGTTGTGAAAATTTCATGGTCAAATGTTCAGTACTTTTAAATAATCGCCATCAGTACTGAATGTGAAAGGAAAATTGTTGTGGTTTTCTTTGCATTCAATTCCTTTCAGGGTCAAACTTTAAATCACTACACTGTACTCGCAAAGGAATGCAGATTTCTTTTCAAGTAAACAAATTCAAGATAAATTCTTCGAGCCAGGGATACCCTCCAGGTGGTGTATATATTGGTAAAGGTGGTGTATATATTTGTTTAGGTTTGAACTCGTTTGGTTCTTGAGGTATGTTCTGCATCTCCTAATCATGTAATTGTCACTGCCCTTTAACATTTCAAAAGTTTTATAGGTTACTAATTTGTTCCTGTCCATTATTCCAAAATTGATAGTTTCATAACAAGAAGTTGAAGAACTCATCAATCTCATCAATTTGTTGTGTTGGTCCTGTGCAATGAATACTCACATCTTGTCTCTTCACAGTATGATGGCACTATAATAGAGAGTTCTAACGATGGTGGGTCATCTAGGCTTGGAAAGGGCGACCTTTGACCTCCCTGTTGAGGATCTATAAATGTCTTCTCACTCTCATAGCGTGTCATGTTGGGTAGTGGAGTTGTGACATAGACAACCACAGTTCCCTGAAGAAAGAAGAAAATGATATTTAAGATACAAATAATTTCTCCGGCTCCCTTATGGGGCTGAGGCATAAAAAACATTTTAAACTACATACAAGTCTGCATCAAATTGTCTCCTGTTACTGTCATTATGGAAAAGTGCTGCATGCATTACATATTTTATGGTATCTATCAGCACAAATTTGTCAAATGGTCTCATGAACGATTGGGTTCAGGATTTGCACGCCCCCAAAAATGGTAAATGAATGAAATCAGCTAAAACCATTCACATTGTGAAGATTAGTATAAATTAACACCTCTTAGAACCTTTGGGTAGACTAAGTGTACATAGTTTTAGTGAAAATCTGGACTAAACACCCAAATGCTTTCACTAGAACAAGATATACAGATAAATATTGGGTGCATAAATTAATGTCCTGGGGAGTGGGGACAAAAATGCTATAACACAGCAGTGCCTTGGGGAAAAATTAGAATGGTCGCTCATTGATTCTCATTCTTTAAAGCACTTAATGATCGTTTTGAACTGCAATTTTATTAAGGCTTTGTTTGTGGACCTTATTTTACTTTAAGTTGTAAAGCATGCAGGATCATGTAGTGCATAAAAAGGGTTGTTTTTAATGAATGGGCAATGTACACACGTAGAGTGAAAAGGGTATCAAAATCACACAAAAAATCGGGGAAAAAAGGATATGTTTACAACAGTCTTGATTTAAAAATATTTGTTTAGGCTGGGGAAACATGATAAAATACTTAATTTGGGTATTCTGAGATTGAACGATAATTACTCGTTTAGGGTCCATTTTGAAAGTTTATGTACAAGCATGGTGTCAACCTTGTAATGACAGTTTGTTTTTTTTTGATGACGCAGACTATTCAGAGTTTAAAGATTGTGTCAGCGATGTGCAAGTCCATTACTTCCCTTCATTATCAATACCAAACGGTAGTATAGTACTTACAAATGGTGTGTTGAAAGTCTGAGATCCATACGTCATGAATTTGCTGTTTTATGAGAAAAACTAATAACGACATGTTACCAAAATGTTGTTCTTTTCGTGAGTTTCAATTTTGCTCAAACTGCGAATCGCGGTTACTGTGTACCGTCGCAAGACCAGCGGAGCGCACACGCCGCACAGTGATTGGCTAAACGGCTAACCCCCGTGCGAGCATTGGCTAACGGCTGATCGGACAATTTTGGAACGACACGTGCACGTTTGACGTCGCAGATTTTTTTTAAATTGCTCCTGAGTAATTTGAAGAAGGATGAAGTTTAACCATCCAGATTTTCACCAAAACTCAATATTTTACCCCAAGTCTCTATGAGAGGTGTTTATTTATATTAATCTTCACATTGGATATGATTTCAGCTGATTTCATTCATATAGATGTTTTTTGACGTGCAAATCAATGACACAATTTTAAAAGATAATTAATTGTGACAGAGGCATTGATCCATTTTTCGCATTAATAAAGGGGCAAAAATTTTACAAACACTTTTGGCTCATGCTCTGCATCAAAAATTGCGATATTAGATTCTATAACATTACAATTGAAAATTGTGAATGTTTAACGTTAGTAATATCTTAAAATGTCTGCTATTCAGATCTCAACATATTCTTACACTGTTATACGTAACGTTTTATTATTTTTTCAGGTTGTCAAAATTTATTATTGGCAAAGGCATGGGGGGGGGGGGGCAAGAAAGACAGGTGAGGCGTCTCCTAGCTCCTCGGGCAGTTCAATCGACGACCACGGCTCGATCCACCCGCACTCGCCCTGCTCTGGATCTCTTGCACAATTATGCATCAGACTGTCTGCTCGGTCGTCGTTGCAATGTTGGAGGCGCGGCGAAGCGAGTCGCCGTTCCGTTGTGTTGGCTTGTATCTTTTCACAACCTGTGTCGTAAATAAACATGAAATCACATTTGATAAGGAGTTATTTTCGATATATTCAACTTACCAGCGCTAATAAGCACAGAGCGACAAGAAAAAGAACGCAGGATATTGTGAAAAGATCAATCTCCATTTTATCCACGTAAGCACACACACTTGCTTCAGCTGGACCTGGAAACGTAACCCGGAAATAATTTGCATATAGGCAAAAGAATAAGAAAGCCTGTCATTGGTTATCCGCATGTCTTTGACCAATCAGAATAAGTGTAACAGACAACTTTGAGATTTAGAAAACATGGCTGCTGAAATCAAGTAAGCACGTGCATTTGTTTATGTTTGTTAGCAATATATTTTCTGCAGGATGTTGCAAGCAAAATAGTTTTGGTGACTATTGATAATGATGAAATCTTGTTTTGTTTTTCTTACAGAATAACCCAACCTGTGGAGTATTTCAAGAGGTTTCTGGTATGTTTGAGTAAAGTTATTCAAATGTTTGCATGATTGATGAGATCCCGATGTCTTGATGATGCATGATGCATGTCATGTCGGGTGAATGATGAGCATGATGTGCAAGTTTGAGACTGCGAGTGTGAATGTAAAACATGACAACCAATAATTTTGTACCAAAGCTGTAATTAAGTCCAAAAGCATACAAAGCTGTCAAATTGTGAAGCCTTTTTTGCAAAATTGTGGAACAACTGGGGTGGGTGGGGATGGATGATGGAACAAAGTCCGAGGATCGGAGTGATCAAGGCCCGGAGGGGGGTACTCAGATTTGGCTCCGACGGGGGTGTGCCGCTGGAGTCGAAAAACCCGACCCTTTTTTAAGGGTCATTTTGGCGGAAAATGGCACCTATTATTAAGGGTTTTTATTAAGAAAAGTGGCATTTTTTAGCATTTTGGCGATGAAATAGGCGAAAATATCTAGTGTAAAATTTCAAAATCATGACCCATGTTTAAGGATTTTTTTCCAAAAAACCGGCGACCCATGTTTAAAGGGATTTTTGGCGAAAAAGTCACCTATTAGAGCAGCACATACCCGTTTACCTTAGTAGGCGAGTACCCCCCCCTTCCCCCCCCCCCCGGGGATCAAGGGCGTAGCCGTAGGCTGGTCGCGGGGAGGTGGAACTAAAGTGACATGGGGAGGTGCAATCTTAGGAGGTGTGGAACTAAAAGTCGAGTAAATCAGGCGTTGAAAGCAGAAAAAGTGGTACAAATTTCGTTTTGCTTGCCAGGGCAGAAACGGCTGGCTTGGGGCGGTTGCTCGGGGGGGGGGGCGGTGGGGGGCGGGTGCACTGTGCACCAGTGCACCCCCCCAGCCTACGCCCTTGGTGTGATTGTCTGATTTATGATCGATGATGCATGAGGATGGGAAGGGATGAGGCGACGGATGTCGATCGCCGTTAATGATAATGATCTGAAAATTGATGTGATTGGATTTATGATGATGTGAATGATGACTGATGGACGATGATATTACTGATGAATACATGAGGAAATTGAAAGATTTTCACCTGCAACTCAGCCTCACTTAGTCGTTCACCTTGAGTGCTGTACATTCAGCCTGGAAAACATTAATGTTGAATTTAGATTTAAACAAATAAAGTTAAGATTGATGCCGAATAAAGTCTATTGTTATGTCTCTGTCAGATTGTTTGCCTGTTGCTGCATTTACATTTTATTATTATTATTATTATTATTATTATTATTATTATTATTATTATTATTATTATTATCATTGTTATTATTTTTCGTTTTTTGGGGGGGGAGAAGGGTGTCTATTTATGCATATTGTATTTTGTAATTTCTGTCTAGGCCTAATACTTGATGTTTTGTACTTTTTATGAGTTCTTCATTTTATTTATTTTTTATTTGTGGATCCCTTTGTAAATTGGTCTTTGCACTGAAAGGGCCATCTGCCCATTGAGAAGAAAAATAAATTTTAATTGTTGTTATGAAATGGTGAGTATTGCATAGTGACTCAAGATGAATATCATCATTGTGTAGTATTGTACAGGAAACATAACAGAGTTGACTTTCTGCATTAGATCACAATCAATGATTTAAAGAAAGTCATTCTAAGTTGTTTTCTTTAAAGGCATCGTATAACAATATTTCCATTTTACAAAATGTGAGCTACATGATTACCCATGCTACTAGTGTCTCTGATAGGGTCTAAAAAAGCCCTGAAAAACTGCTGTTCAAAATGATCATTAAGTGCTTCAAAAAAGTAAAAATCATTGAGAGACCATTCCAGTGTTCCCCCATAGACTGCTATGTTGCAGAATTTATCAGCCGAGAATAATTCATATGCCAATTTTTGTCTGTACATATTTTACAAGTGACAACATAATTGTCTGAACTGTTGTGTTCTAGTGTGTTTATATGTCCATTCAAACAGTGAAACACTCTCAGATATGTCAGACAAAGTTTGACAATTTTTCAAATGGCTCTTCCACAGTGATATACAGTGTCATATGCACACCTCTATTGTTTTCCTGATTAGAACATACTACCAGCTCTGCTTGGTTAATTGAGTAGGCTTACTTGGTTGATTAGGCAAAGACCAGCTGATTTGCAAAGCTTGAAAAACAACGAGTAGAAAGAGCTAGGCTTCAGCTAGCCCCAAACACCTATGGAGCTTTGAGAGTTTTTCTACCTTATGTTGCTAGCCCCTAGTTCTTTTGTGCATGCAGTATGCTATTACAGCATTTGTCAGTTAAAAATAAAATTTAGTATTAAGCAAGTTACATGAAATGTTCTCTTGAAATGTTCTCTTTCAGCAGTGACTTCAAATATCATCAGTTTAGAACAAGAAGGGCACTATTGCTATATACTTCATACAGCAAAAGCACCCTTCTGGTTTTACACCAACAATATTTTATAGCGCAAAGCCGCAACGTATTAATTTTCTGTTTCTTTCATCTTCTCCACTTGCAGGAAGAAGAGGTTCGACCTGATGGCAGAGAGCTGGGAGAGATCCGATCAACGATTTTAAATGTTGGTCAGTTATTATAACAGGGAACTCTTATCATGTCAAGCACTTTTTAGCTCACCTGAGCCAAAGGCTCAAGTGAGCTATTGCGATCGCTTTTCGTCCGTCGTGCGTCGTTCGTCGTGCGTAAACTTTTACACATTTTCAGCTTCTTCTTCAAAATGTATGATTGGATTTGGCCCAAACTTGGCAGGAATGATCCTTAGGGGGTGGGGATTCAAGGGGCCTCAAATGGTACACCTGGCCCCCCTGGGGGCCCAGGGGCAGGGCCCTAAGGGGCCAAAAGTAGGTAGTTTTCAAACATCTTCTTCTCTAGATCCAGAAATAGTTTAGGTAAGCCACTTTGTGTGTAGATACCTCTATATGTGCTAAATTAAAAGTAAA
>JZLH01S0301634.1:0-16183 GCA_001188425.1 Eucidaris tribuloides | reverse complement strand
CTTGGCTAGAGAGATTGTCTTAAACTTGTGTACATGAGGAAAAGCAAGGATACATTTTCATTTCTACATTAAAGTATGATCGTGATAAAAATTGAATCTATAAAAAGATACAAAATGAATTTGAGTGTCATAGTAATTTCTGATAGTATTTACAAAACAAGGCAGATTTTTTTAAAAGTAAAATGTGTCCTAAATTAAGGACTGCTTGCAATTCTGCTATTTCCCTTTAACTTGTTAACCCTTTGAATTTTGTATCTGTACTATCCTGTATTGATATTCCTGTAGGTATAGAGTGCAAGACCTAAAAGTGATTTCAGACTAGATCTGGATAAGATATGAAGTCATTGACTACTGTATACGCTGAATATTTCGAGGTGGTTTTATTTTCGTGAATTCTGCGAATTACTGAATGCAAAAATTTTCACTTCCTGACATTTCTATACAAAGTGAATGCAAATACGATAAAATCATGAAAATATACTCTTGCGAATCCGCTGTCTTGATGTGAAATCATGATAATATATGGATGTGAAATATATGGCGTATATAATACTTTGTTTTGCTGGTTTGGAGCTTTCCTGTCAAAAATTATGGTAACAGCACTGATGCGACAAATTCAAGAGATTGCTACTGTTTTACTTTTGGAATTTTCTGCTGTATAAAGTTCAAATACACACAAACTTCGCCACCCCCACCACCATCACACACACATACAAAAAACTAATCAAACTAAAATGAATATTGTCACAAGGAGTTAGCAGAGTTAACGATCAAACCTGCACTGCGACAACTTTCAGACAGTATCTTCAAATTTGATTAGATCCAAGGAGAACAAGAAGAATCAATTTGATTATCAGCGACGTGTAGGGAAAAAATAAGCCCACTGCTTCAAACACTCTTATCAGAACCCTATAAGTATAAAGTTACTTTCAGAATCTAATACAATAGGGAGTACCATTTTGACTCTGTCTCTGTATTCTGCCTTTCGAAATAAAACCGACTATTTTTATGTACGCGGATCGATGTTTGTTTAGTTGGCATGGTGTCTGTAATCTGTATCATTCAGCAGATGGGTTGTCGTGTCATTGGGCATCAAATTGAGGCTTTCCTGCGGAACAGTACGTAAAGCACAAACAGCTTGTTCTAATGTTGCTAACAATGATAAATAAAGTACAAAATGTTGTCTGTATACATGTTATACTTAACACATTCAAATTTATGTTCACACAATCATGTGTTTGAGGTCACTTAAATAAATCAGTGATAAAAATTTGATAAAACAATAACGTCGCCCTCACCCCAACAAGTGTTCTATAAGCACTATGTGTGTATTTTTTTTTTTTGTGTCGTGTGTGTGTTGTGTTGTGCGTGTGTGTTGTGTGTGTGTGTATGTATGTATGTTTGGTGTATATGAGTATGCATACTGTGTTTTATATTGTATCTGTATACTTATAATGTTTGTAAACATTCGACCACAAAGGGTCAACACACAATTAGGAATAAACCTGTCTTAGGCGCACATATATTGAGGAACAAGAGTAGCCTCAATTGAAATGATTTCACTTGAGGTTTGTTTGTAGAGAGAGGATGGGATAATGATTGGGGGGGGGGTGGGGGGTAAACATGCACTAATAATATCCATTAATATTTTTGCAAGCAGGCAGAAGGATGGGGGGGGGGATTCGGGTCAGTGGAAGGGAATAGTGTAAAAATAAACTGTTTCCACTTGATGATACACTTGGTAAATGTTGTAAGGAATTAACACTCCTCTGCACTCATCAGCGCGGCTCGCCGTTCTTCCCCACCAAAATAAACGAACCAGACAGCCACCATGTCATCGTGTGTACGTCATGACGGGAGCGCAACGGAAGTTCTAATCAACCCGCTATCCCTCTGCACGGGCATATTGGGCAAGCGGCCAGGGTTGATTAGTAACACGTATTTAAGACCCTTAGATTTGCGGAAAAGATAAATAAATTTGGGCTCTTTTCCCCCCTGCTGCTGGATAAGATAGAGAACAGTCATAAAATCTAAGCATATATTCAGGAATATATTGAAGGTACATATATCACACCAGGCAGAATTTTTGCTTGGTGTTCTTATTTTTTTTTTTATATATGTGTGTCGAAATTTGTGTCTTGTGTCTTGTGTCCTCTTCCCTCTCCCAAATCCACAAAAAATATGCTCTGTGAAAAAAAAAAAAAACTTAGATTAAGGTGTTTCAATATCGATCATTTTATTACCCATACAAAAGTGCAATTTGGTGTGTGCAGTTTGTTGTGCTTCATACATGTATTTTTTCCTAACATAGGCAAAATCTAATTTGACTGTAATCTTATTTTGATATTTAATTATGTTATTTTGAAAAATACTTTGGAACATATCTACTTTCCTTTCCTTCTATTTGTTGAAAAAATGTAGTGTCTTGTACCAGATTTTTCTTTGAGAGGACCTTTAACTGAACTGTTTGTAGCGGATAAAAACAAGAAAGACATATTGCACAAATATCTTGTAAAAAAATTCATATCAGATTATGGCCTGAAGGCTGTGTATTTCCCACTCATGTAATTATGCTTGTAAAAAGTGATTATCAAGAAAAAAAATTAAACAAGGTTTTTCTTTACATGATTTCATTGTCTATATTTGTTGTTGTTTTTCAGTCAGAACTAGTACTTGTAGGCATATAGCCTTGAATATACAATAGCTGACCTGTTTTAACTCTTTGAGTTGTTTTGAATCTTTATTTATAGAGAAAGACTGGCTGATTGCACATTATTCTGCTAAAAAGTACATTAAAATGCACTGATACACCACAAATTTCCAAGAGTGATTAAGTTCTTTATTGCAAAACAAAGTTATCCATTTATCTATCCCATTTATTTAATGTATCTAATCATTTATCATAATTTATTCAATAAATTAATTCATTTACTTGTATAAAGTAGGCTGCTATTCTACATTCTCTTGCACAATTCCCCACTATTCTGGCAATAAAAACTTCTTGTCTTCTTGTCTTGAAGAAGTGAGTTTTGAGTAAAATTAAGGTTTAAGTGGAGGATGGGTTGGATAAGTGCCCATCAGAATGACTGATCAACTCTAAACATGGTTCCTACCGTAGCTGATATTCCCAGTAATTGAATTCAGATGAGCTTGAATAAGCGACTGAGCATGTTTGCCAAAAAATATTGTATGCCTTTTGACATTATAAGGCCCATGTATGCCTGACATATCACTATCATCCTCAAATTTTTCTAAAACATGTACTGATGCAAATAATTAACCTGAACATAGTAGAGTCAAGTTTTTGATGTGGTGGACTTTCTAAAAGTTGCCAGTGATTTAGTCTGGACTATTTATGTCTACAAAAAGTTGAATGACTGCTAACCAACTGTACGTGAGTACCCAAAACCATGTCGAATTTGTAAGTTTTAGTTACAGGTACCTGTTTGTTGTAACATTTTGGTTCAGATTAATGTGAGTTCTATAAATACATGTAAAGTTGACATTTCACAAAGTTCATATAATTTCTTTCTAAAATAGATATTGATGCAATAAAGATTCTTTAGCAAATAAATTTTAAGATAATATTTTAATACAGATATTAGCACATTGGTACTAAATTTCAAGGTGTATAACAACATGACAACTAAACTGTTTCATGAAAAGAGATTTTCACATATATTTTCTGGAGATTAAAAAAAGCATGACACAGGTTTCTTGCAAAGTTAGACACCATAATTTAACACTTGTCTAGATTGGTCCTTAAGACCTGATTAGTGGTCCTGGTGTCAATTTTTGGTCTTGTTGACACAAAACAAATGGCAAGGCTTGGTCCTGATCTCAAGACTAGAACTTTGTTCTGGTCTTGGTGATGAAAATTCATTTTTTGACCTGAGCACTTAATCTACCCTGTGTAAAGTTATTTTGTATTGATGATGTACATGTATACTTCTAAAGTAATACTCTTTTGAAAGGATATGTACATGTGCCTGATCAAAATAGCTACATGTACATGTAGGTGCCTTTTTCCATAAACCTTATAAACCTTAACTGAATAAAGTAATTAACAACCTTCCTAGTCCCAAATAACCATGACCGTAATTATATAGCTTACAGAGTAAAATGTGAGTATTCCTGATAAGTGTTGAATATAGTACCCCATCTCCTGTTCATCTATCTCTGGTCCTGTTAATCCTCTTGACCTGCGATTGCGAAGGAAAGACCCATTCTCCGGTCCTAAAATCCAGGGGCTTAGGGCCTTAAGTGGTCTTGGCCCAACTTCCCATCCAAGCTATCTGTTATTTTGCAGGTTCCGAAAATGAGCGGAAGTGTCCAGTAACTAGGACTTAAAAGTTTACAACATGCCAATATAAAAGTCCTTTCCTTCTCAAATGAGGGTGCCTGGTACAAGAACTTCCTAACTGTATTACCTTGGTTTAATTTAGGGGATAATGGATTTCTATCTTGATTTATATAATTACAAGTAATTTCAGCAGCATGTGTGATTGGCTGTTGACAATGTCCAGGATCTCCAATAAGCTTTCCACTAATTTTCAAGGTTTTTATTTACTTTTTTTTGGGGGGGTGGGGGTAATCTGTCTCCAATGTTGTCTGTGATTGGTTGTTGACAGTGCCCAGAGTCGTGGAGACATGTTTTTCTTAGTATTTTACCGTTACTTTTATTTTCATCTGGTCAGAATTTAATGCGATGCCTTGAGCAATTGGTCATATTATGTCATTAAAACCCAAGAGTGGTATGGGAAAATATTGCAGTGATTGGTCTTGAGGGCGAATACTCCTCTCTCTAATAGTTGGATAGATATTTGAAATTTCATCAATTGTTGCTGTTCTTTGCACTTTATCTCTTCCTAGTAAATTTGTAGTGAGAATGCCTTCCCCAATCACTTGTATCAATGTGCTTTAACCTAAATTCATGAGAAGATTTTATTTTGACTTTAAGAAAATATTATCAGAAGCAATTGTAACTTTTCTGAAAGGCAATGTGTTACCTCTAGAGATCATGCAAACTTACAAATTTACTGTGATTGACATACATGTAATATTTTTTGACACCACCGATTCTCACAACATGTAGCCTTGAAATTCATTTAAATTCTGTCATCCAAATCAAGCAGAATTGTAAACAAAATATATGAATGAACAAACGTTCCATTCACCGACGTTTTATTTTTTTTCTTGTTCAAAATTTATTGTCTACATTGTTAAGATTGGTCAAGATACCCAGACAAACCTAAACTCAATAAATTGATCATTCTCATTAAATACTTGGTTGTCATTAAATCATTCTCTGTTAATTATTACAATTATATGTCATGCCACTTCACCTGATAGTCATTTTAAACGGGATCTCAATGTCTTGCAATCATGCAAATACTTTATTGTCAAAACTTGGACAGATGTGCATGTCTTCTTGATATATATCAGATTTCCGAAAGTTGTCAGAAGTGTTCTATTTTCTTGTGATGAGTATATTCCACAGAGAGAGACTCCCACCGCACTTACGGTCAGCCTCTCTGCGAATTTCTCGACTGGCTATGGAACACCCTTCCTGTTCAGTTTATTTATAAATTATATATTTTTTGTCTTGCCACAAAAAGTGAACTCTCAACGACGTCAATCCACAAATTTCTAAATTTCATTCAGACAGAAGAACAGTGGCATTAGAGTGTTGTAGGGGTCAGGGTTATTGGGACTTGATAGATTTCCAGTGCATAAACTGCTCAATCTAAGGTTCCCCCTGCTCCCCCTCCCCCTTTTACCAGGGCCCCTAAATGTCATTACTACCCCCTAAGGCTGCTGTTATCCCCCACAGACTAAATTTAGCCCTACTTAGAAATGTGAAACCTTGCATCGGAAATTGGTTATTTGTGATTGCTGTTTGGTACATTGTGATTACATTGGAATAATTTTTTCTTTCTATAATAGGCCAGATCAAAAGCAATTTGTCATACTCTTTTTCAACACTACAGTTTAATTATAGAGCTTGTAATGTGAAAGGAAAGAAGTTGATGAATTATCCCCAATGCAAAGCAGAAAAACAACAACAAATGCAACCAGAAAAAGAACTGCAGTAAGTTCTACATAAAGGTGACGAAATTATCAGAAAAATATTTCTGAATTTTAAAGGAAAAATGACAGGTTTGGAAGCAGTCCTTACTTTAGGATAATATTCTATCATTCATTTTGTGCTTTGGTGAAAACCTGGACATAAGTATTCACATATCTTGTGATATCTTTGTTAGATAGCGACTAATGATTTATGGGTTGCAAACCAAGAGCACAGTTAAAATTAAATCTGCGTAGATTGCTCCATGTGAGTAGGCTCTTGCTGTAATTGCCTATTATTGGATGTTTGTGGGTTAAAGGGTTTAACTGAGAGATTACCATCACATTGGTCAACTGACATTGAGCCACTTTTATGTTATCAACAGTCAGTCACATGATATTCTCCAATATAATTTATTTTTATGCTGTGGTGAAGACCTGGACATGAATGTTACTATTCACAAAACTTGTGAAATCTTTGTTAGATAGCAACTATTTATGACTTGCAAACCAAGAGCACAGTTATTAAACCTGCATAGTGTTCCATGTGAGTATCTTCCTATAATTGCCTATAATTGGATGTTTGTGGGTTAAATAGTGGGAATGAGGGATTACTTGTACACTGATCCACTGACATTGAGCCGTTCTTACATCGTTATCAACACTCACATGATATCCGTTCATGAAACCCTGCCCAATCCTTGACTCCAAGCTCCCCCCTCCCCCTTCTACAATCACAACATAAGTCGCTGACCTGGATGAATGTTGTTTAACCTTTTGACTGCCAAGCTGAGTTGTAATCAGGCGAAAACCTTTAAAAATATGACTTAACGATCAGCATTCCGTGGCTTAAAGACACTATATAACATTGTAGCTCCATTGAAAAAATTGTCAAACATTGCTATCTGACATATCTGATAGTGTTTAAATGAACATATAAACACCCAAGAACACAAAAACTTCAGACAGTAATGCTATCACTCGTAAAATATGTACAAAAGAAAATCAGCATATGAATTATTGTGGGCCGATGAAAACTCTGCAATACGGCAGTCTATGAAGGAAAAATGAAATGATTGCTCAAAGATCTTCACATTTCAAAAGCACATAATGATCGTTTTAAACTGCATTTTTTTAGGGCTTCACTTTTAGACCTTGTCAGAGACACTGGTAGCATGGGAAATTGTGTAGCTCACATTTCTTAAACTGGAAACTTTGTTATACGATGCGTTGAAGTGTATTCTGTTCTTTTGATCGCGGTGTCCACCCACTCATTACATGTTTCTCTACACCTCTTGAGATAAGAGGTAGAAAACCTTGATGGCAACATCGGATGACAGTCACGTTACCCTGTGTGTAATCCCTAAGTGGAATGAAACCATCTTTCAGAGAAAGGATATCTGACGTTTTCAATCAACGGTTATTTTTCTCGATGCCTCGTTCTGCTAATCTTACCTGTCATACTTCACTGTATTTGTCTCTTCACTGTTGTTATGTTTCATAACTCAAGTTCAAGCTTAATTTTAAAGAGACCTGTACGAAAGAAAAATACAAGATAAGACTCTGAAGACTGCGATCAAGTAAACAGATTTTGCAGTAGAGAAACTACTGGGACTTTAGATGCATGACCATCATCATGAAACTCTTGTTAACTGACTAAATTGGATGATGAAGAATAAAAAGTTATAATTTAAGAAAATGAGAAATTGAGTTTTATGCTAATTTTCTTTATTAATTAGATTGCAACACTTTTAACAACGATCAGCCATCTTTCATTTCAGGCAAACGACAAAACATAATTGCAGTGATGTTAAACTACATAGTTGCATGTTTTCTGAGCTTTTTGTGTGAAATTTGTCTGAATTTAAGAGGTATTGAAGTTTTCCATCTTGCACAGTATGTAGCATGTATGTAACATTATGCAAAAGACCTAAATATCTTATTTCATTCTTATTTATTGCAATGAATAATGTTTTTTCTTCCATATCTGATGTTGTGTATTTTACTTGTTATATTTATACATCTGATACTTTTCCTTAATTGAAGCTATTTGGTTATCTGTTTAGAATAATAACCCAATTTTGAAAAAGACGGCCCGTCTCATGTCGTTCCTCCATATTCTTACACATCACAGATTTTATCGATCAAAATATTCTGAGTCATAATATTAAGACAAACGTACAAATATATGTTGCAACAATATCTCACTTTTGAAAATCAATCATACTGCAGGGATTACAAAGTAAATCATTCACAATGTGATTAAAATCTCTCAAAGATACCTCCATGGTATGACTGTGCTTCTTTCATGTAGCACTCCTTGCATCAAATATCCATACACCTGGGAGCATTATCAAAACCTGATCTCATTTTCTCAGCAATTCTCCTGTGAGATGCTTTTGAATCTAATAAGCCTCACCCAGCCTAAGCCTCACTCGGCCTAAGCCCCCCCCCCCCTTACCAGCTTATTACAACTTTGTCAGCATAACAACAGAATCATGTCAACAGGGCCCAATCCAATAAGTTACTCCACATACAGCGTGTTGGGGTTGCTGTAATTGCGACCTCAGAGGCTCGGACTTTATTACGTTTTGTTCGTGATTGTTGAACCAGCCAGTCAACCGTGGTCAGAAATGAGATTTTGAGGTTCCATTGATATTCGGATCAGATAGTTGGGATTGAAAAACAGCGATGCACGACCACTGCACTGTCCCTATCCAATTATGCTATCGTGCCGTCATAATCGGATACCTAATTTGATTTTGTTTTAATATTGTCCGTGTAGTTGTGTACTACTCATAGACGTTAACAGTCACTAAATTAAATTGTGGATGGTTATTATTTTCATATTATGATTTTGATTCACAAGCCTAAAGTCAAAATCAAAGTGTGTAATGCATTCAAAATGGCTGTAAAACTGAGTGTAAGTCTATTTTTCAGTTTTGTCTAAGATATTTCTGGAATATTTTTTTATTGGGGGAGGGGGAATTTTCTATTCATATCTTACAATGATTTGGGATTCATTATTTGAGAAAATGTAGTACCGGAGTACTGTTGTTTGAAGTTATGCAGTTAAGTTTAGTTTGAAATATACAAAAACATTAAGTTCAAGCAAGGGTCAATCACTTGTAATGGGTTCATGGATGTATAATTAAACTCACAGTTCATGAAACACACTAACTGCATACTCATTGCACCATTGTGTTTATAAAAAAATTGATCAATAAGTCAATGATATGACATTTTGACACTACAAATTAAAAATGGTCTGATTCTCATCCACACAATTTCAGATTGAACGTCCATATTGGGAACTCAGACAATTTTACTTTCTAATAAAATATCAACTTTTAACCAACCCTCCCACTACTTGGGCTATACCAATGTTACATTTCCCATCATCATTAAAGGTAAGTAAAATGATTGGCAACACTTGAAAATGCCTCAAGAATCAAATGAGTTGAAATACATGTATATACCAACAATACACCAGCTGGAGAGGATCTTCCAGCTGGAAGGATTTGTCTGTAATTTGTTTACTTAAGAAGAATCAAGCATAAACATACTAGTATTCTAATTTTATCAGGGCACGATAAAAATAGGACCCATAGAGAGCCACACAGCAGGTTTGCCTGCCACGAGGGATATTGACATTAGTTATTTTAGACTGAGTCAACGTTTGACTGCAAGATTTTCACAGCAGAATCCTTGTTTAGTTTACTTGATTCTATGGTAGTTTCTGCCCAAGTTGAGGACTACCCTCAATCATGTCATTTACCTTTAACAGCAATGTGTTAATTTGACTCATTAATGTGACATCAACTAATTAGGAATTTAGGGAATGTCACTTTCACAAATTTTAGGCCATTGCAAAAAACAAAATGTGTGCCTGCCTGTGAAATCTTCTATATGCTATTTATAATGACATTAAATCAATATTTGCTCCCGTTTCACACGTACCGACTCGGACTCTCACTGGCGTCCATCTCCCTGATTGCGTAAGCAGATAATTGCGACAAATTAATTTCGTTTAAAATAATCAGCCCCTGGGAATGGCGTTTTATGGCTGCTTTATGTTGGATTCCCAGTATGCTCGGGGATCGATAAGCTAAATCCGGCCGTGGCCATTTAATTACTTGACGCAAGGCATGAAGTACATTTTAGACCAGGTGTCATGGTACTTACCGGGGGTCTGTTTTAATGATTTATTGCCGTGTAATTTGGGACGGGTTTCTAACTAAAACAGGCTTTTTTTGATCGATGGATTCGGGAGAAAGTATTGCTAGTGCCATGCAAGTGATATGCAAGCATAGCTCTATGTTGAATTCTTTCGTATGTTAGCTTGTTAGCTAGTGGGTTTGCAACTTTGCATGATGGTAGCCAATTCATTTGTTTTAAATGTATTAAATTTTGTAATAGTACTTAAATTATAATGTACTATAAAACAATGAAAGCAAGTAGGAAACAAATACATTGAAAGAGAAAAGTGAAAAAAAATAGAAAGAAACATAGTAATAAAGAAGTAAATAAAGCTAAAAATGATTTATAAAAAATGAATTTGGAAATATTGTGAATAGGGAAGAAAAACAATCATGCAAGTTAAGGTAAAATAAAGGTATGATATACTGTAGGTATGATGAATAGTGTCATGTTGTAGCCTGTACCTTCTAGATCATCTATCTACTTAAATAATGAGAATCAAGGAAATAATGTAAGAATTTCTTCTTCTTTTTCTTTTGAAAATAAGAAGTTTGTATCCATCACCATGGATCTTCGAATTGAGTAAATTTTCCTAAATGATATATATCTAGAGGGGACATAAAGAAGAAATAACTCTAGTATAAATTTAAGAATACAGGAGATGAGTAGACTAGATATATGCAGTTTTTCCAGCAGGAAGTCCAGTACAAGTGAAAGTCAATGGCCTGTGGTCTTTCCTTTGCAACAAATGTGGTGGTCAGATTTATGTCTATTACTAATATAAAATACTCATCATCTCCCATTAGTCATCTAAGACCTTGATCATGTCTTAAATCCTTTTTGTGGTCAGCAACAGAAATAAAACAAAGAAGATAGCATATCTAACCCTACTGGTATGTGGTACCACACGCAATATCATATAGGCCTACAATAATTTGATTGCTGTAGTACTGAGGAGGTTAAACGGGAGAGAAAATGACAAAAGAATGTCTCATTGTTGATGATGGAAGGTTGTGAAATCTGGGATTAAAGTAATCTTGAGATTCCTGACATTGTGCAATGATTCAAATTCCATTCACAGTATTATTTGTCATGAAAATGTCCTGTGGAAAGAGGCATTTAGTACAATTTAACACTATTCCTGACTTCCTTGCAAGAGCTAAAATTCAATTTAAAAATCTTGTTTCAATAATTTGGTTGACTTGTTTACAAAGTGTGTATGGTAATGTTGTATTGGAAAATGCACTGGCAAGGTTAAGGTAGCAGTTATTAAGTCTGTAGAAGATTTACTTATATTCAAATTTGAATTGTAAATTCAGTCATTAGACAAATATTCACAGCAAGATTCTACTTAATTCAGTGTAAATTGTCACACATCTACAAATTTGTGTAGAAGATAAGTGTATACCCGAAATGCATTGCAAAGTGCTATGTAATTCTGGGATCATTATCCCCCGCTCTGTGGAGAAACATTAATTTACATGTTTTTGAAACTTCAGAATTACCCTTTTCAAGTATTGTTACTTGCTTTAAATTTAAATATTAGTGGCAACATTTCATCATAACCCTTCCCTTTGAGTGCACAAATGTAAATGTATAAACATGTTGAATATAATATTTTGGTTTCTTAAAAGCCTATATTGATTAGTCTTCATGCAGAGTTTAACATTTAGCATTATGTTTTCAGGCTCAAATTATTTAACACCAAATTATCACTTAGTTTCAGCGAGGTATACATATTCATTTTCCACGAATTGTACACACCTCGTAAACTAAATCAAGCTTCTAAAGCCTATAATGCAAGATAATGAGGCAATGCACTGCTGGCTGTCAGATTAAACATGAGATGTAGATAATATGTTCTCATGTCTCGTAGTCGATCTGCCAGTCTCTTAAAATCAGCGCACATTGTAGTTTGGAACAGCTGAACAATTGCCGATCAGGAAGCCGAGGCGAGTGACTCAGAAGAAAATATACACAGCAAGCACCCATTGGCATCTCTGTGGCGCCGCCTCACAACAACTGTGTCTACAGACGTGGGAAAAATTCTGGAAATTGAAGAAATCGCTGTAGTTTAAGGCTTCATCATGTTTGTTTTCTTTAATATGTGGGTGGACCGTCGGCGGGGAGGGGGGATTCTTTTCGGGAATGAGAATGGTCAACACTCGTCAAACTATCAAGTATTTGTGTTGCTTTCGTGATGAGCAGAACTTGAATGGAGTGGGGAGTCCATGCGTGCTGTTCGTGAGAATGCTCTTATGTGTTTAAAATGTGAATGTTCAGACTTGTTAGATAGCCGTAAGCCTCGATCCACACCAACACCTCAGACATTCAGATGTCTGCATCAAGAATTCTTCGGACTAACATATCTGATCATCCCTCTCCCCAACTTTGACGATAAGCAATAAGCCTTCTGCACCAAAGTCATCCAAATGTACTCATAAATCATCCTAACATGATTTAATGGTTCTTTCATTGATACAGATAAACCTAAGAATTATAAACAAAATCATCATTTCACCCCTAATAGGCCCATCAGCATACCCTATTAAAGTACATTAATATTCAAAATGACTGTACGTAAGATTTATGTTGCAGAATGAAGATCACATATTATTCAGTTAATTAACCCATTGCGTCTGGGATTTTATTTTTCCCTAAGCTAGCAGGTTAGATGCAGAACTAACATATTTCCATTCTGTTTCTTTACCTTTGTAATTTCTTGCTGTTATTAACACTTTGGGTGCTATCGGCGCGCATATGCGCCGAGGAAACAATCAGTTCCATACTTTTCAATTCGAATGAAAATCGTCACTGAAGTTCCTACTAATGATATCTATCGTAAGATGAAGACTCATTGAACCAACTAAATGAGTCAAAATGTCTTGTACAGACAGCGTTTGGATTCTTATAGAAAATTGTACATTTTTGAAAGGTTATACACATATTACTCCAAAACAACCCAGCACCCAAAGTGTTAAAGGCAAGGTTCACCCTGACGAAAGCTTGGTTTTAATAAAAGCAGAACAATGAGAGAAACATATTAATGAAAGTTTTGCAAAAATCCACCAAAGAATAGCGGAGTTACGAACTTTCAAAGTTTCAATTTTGTGACGTCACATGTGAGCAGCTTCCCCATTGTCATGTAATATAAATTCCATAAAGTGCCATTTTCTCAGAAAATTGAAAATGATGTTACCTGTGCATTCAATTAGAAACATCATTTCATATATGCTTCTATGAAAAAAGAAACATTCAATTATCATGAACCAATAAAGAGTGACAATTTATTGAATTACTATTACATGACAATAGCGGAGCTGCTCGCATGTGACGTCACAAAACTGAAATTTTGAAAGTCCATAACTCCGCTATTCTTTGGTGGATTTTTGCCAAACTTTCATTAATATGTTTCTATCATTGTTTGGCTTTTAATAAAACCAAGTTGTCATCAGGGTGAACCTTGCCTTTAAAAGTCTGACTTACATGTATTATTCCTTGTTTTGTCAAAGTTCGGTTTTCACATTTTGTATCATCACAATCATAGTACCAGTTAAGTGAGATCTAAGATGGACCATAAAACATACAACAAAATATCAGAAATTTGCTGCTCAAGTCCTCCTTTTTGTACCCCCAGAACTAAAATAAACATTTTGAGCATCTATTTTGTAACTCTATTTTAATCTTATACTTTTTCTTTGTTTTATTGTTTGTTTGTTTATTTTGAGTTTGCAGTTACAGATAATATACATGTACCTCAGTTCTGAGAGGCAAGATAATTGACTTGAAATATCTTGACAAGCAGCTCTGAATATTGTGTTGACAGCTACCCTGGATACTTCCAGGACAGCTGCTTGGGCCTAAGGGAGGAAAGGAGATGAAAAAAGATGACAAAATTTCAAAACAAAACATTGATTTATGACACCATGTGTGTGTGTGTGTGTGTGTGTGTGTGTGTGTGTGTGTGTGTGTGTGTGTGTGTGTGTGTGTGTGTGTGTGTGTGTGTGTGTGTCTCAAGTTGAATAGGTAAAAAAATGCTAAATTGGAATGTCATGAAATATATGTGTGTGTGTGTGTGTGTGTGTGTGTGTGTGTGTGTGTGTGTGTGTGTGTGTGTGTGTGTGTGTGTGTGTGTGTGTTTGTGTGTATTTATATATGTGTGTGTATCTGTCTGTCTGTCAGTCTGTGTCTATTGGTGTATCTCAAGTTGAATAGGTAAAAAATGCTAAATTGGAATGTCATGAAATATATAATTAATATAAATTACTATGTGTGTGGGCTGTGTGGTGTTGTGGTGTTTGTGTTGTCTGTGTTTGTGTGTGTACATGTATGTGTGTGTGGATGAGACATGGGTGTTACAACATGTATACAGCATGCAGCTGCCAGTGTAATTGTTGGGTGTGGTTTTCCAACTACATGTGTAACAACTGTCATGGGTTTAATCATGATGTGCTTGGCTGTGATATGTGTATGTTAGTCAGAAATACCTGTCATCATGCTCCCCTGCCCCCTCCTTTTAATTGAGAAATTTGGAAGTGTAAAATTTTACCTTTCAATTACAAGCTTTGGTGAAAACAACTGATGATGGAACTCACAGGTACACTGTAGAAGACATTTGTTCCCACTTCAGGAAAAACATTTTGAGAAAAAAAATATACATTTAACACTTTGTTTGATGTAAGTTAGTGAAAAATAATTACAATGATTTGTAAGTTCAATGAGCATAGAGTAAAAAAGAAGAAGAGAAAAGCATTTAGTATGTTTCAATTCAGTGTCATGTGTAAATTATGCAGCGTAATATATTTTTTCGCCAAGAGCTTAACTCAATGAAGACAATTTAATTTTTATTTTATTATAATGCACATTCTCCATACACCACAGCCCGAGATTTCTTATACTTGGTCCTCAACAGGTCAAACAGTAAACACTCTTGAATTGGGATTTTTTTTTTAAATGTTGTGTTAGTCGATTGTGTACATCAATCCAGCTCTTATATATAAATTTTACTCTAATCGTTTTCTTTTCCATGAAATGTTGGACGTAAAGCAGTTGGCAGGTGCCAACTTTTGTGGGCAGATTTGAATCTTAACTCAACAACTGAAGATAAAAGAGAATAGTCTTGGTATCTGGAAGTTGACTCCTAAAACTAAAGGCAGTTTGTCAACGGAATCCATTTCTGTATTTGCAATTGTAAATCTCTGTTTTTGAAGTTGACATGTGATTGAAATCCTTTGTATTTTGATTGTGTGAATTCCAGTTCAAGGAAAGCCGATCAAAATTGATGACAAAGGCATTCTGTTTTCCTCTGAGTGGGAGTCCCACTTCTCCCAAATTTTTTACCTTATTTGTACAAACCAACAACATTCTGTGATCCTGGTAGATGCGCTGACGCCCTAAAATGCCGTCATTCCTAAACCAAATTTTGCAAATCCTGGATTGCAGGTGTGTTAAAATGTTGTTAACTTGTCTCTCTGCCAAATCTAGGGGCCATATTTGGAGAAATATAACAGATAAAGAGGAAGTCAAAACGGTCGGGTGGGGGAAGAGAAAAAGGAAAGGACATCGGCAAGCGAAAACAAAAGGTCCAGGGGTGTATTGATGATGTCGAGATAATTGAACGATAAGTGTTGTCAGATGCTGGTGATTTACCCTCTGTACAGCAATAAAAGTAAAAGATTAGCACCTAGTTTGATTTGATTTAAAGTATTACAAACCCAGAATTTGATTGATTGTCACAGATTTGCCAATAAACTGGTACACAATGATAACAATAAAACAGAAATACTGAGAGTCAAATAACCTCTAAATACTAAGTAAGTGTCAAATCAAACTTTGTAAGCCATGAAAAGTTCAATCTGAGGTGATGCATATCCAGAAATTTTGTCAATCACGCACATATCATACATGTCAGCACATA
>JZLH01S0301623.1:111921-127486 GCA_001188425.1 Eucidaris tribuloides | reverse complement strand
TTTTCGTTCGCGAAACGACCCGGTGTTGTGAACTGAGGTTATTTTTGTTTAGACCTTTATTGCAAGTACTCTGTGTGGTTGAATTTCGTTTAGGTGATTTTTTTTGGTTTATTTTCTATGAAAATTTCTTTTTGATTCAGGTTAACAATGGTTTTTTTTAAGGTTTGGGAAGACACTCCAATGTTAGTCTACGGGTCTATGTTTGCACTTGGCGTTTGACGGAGGGATGACTTGGATGGAAAATCAGGATTTAAATGATTGTTGATGATTAGTTAATAATGATGGTACAATATGAGAAGAGAGGGAGAGGAAGAAAGAGAAGGAGAGGGAAGGAGAGAGAGGAGTGTGTCGGAAGAAGGGAAAGGAGGAAAGGAAAGGAAGAGTGGGACGAGAAGGAAGGGAAGACGGAAGAAGAGCGAGAGAGGAAGCGGAGGGAGGAAGAAAGAGAAGGGAAAGTAAGATTCTGTTTGAATTTCTGGTTATTATTCACCATTATTATTTTCATCCATTTTTAATCATATTATCTTCGTGATCTTTTTCATATTTCTGAAACCATTCCAATACTTCACACATCAATTATTTTCTCGCGCGCAGGGAATTTCAATCCTTTGTTAAATTTTATTTATACAAACTTTCATTTCATATATTGATCATTTTCATCGATTTTTCAGTTTATGCTTATAAAACATCATTATTGTTTAACTTTTGATGCTTTTTCCTTTTTCATTCCTAAATTATTTGCTTTCAATGTGTAGTGAAACGTGTGATGTTGAAAGCACTTTGAAGTTTCTTTTATTTGACTATAACATTTGTGTATCAAAAATGACTGAAAAAACTATTTATGGTCTTTTATTGATTTTGAGATTTTTTTTGTTTTGAATATTTTCTTTGCGTTAGGTTATTTGTGATTGTGGTTATGAGTTTGCCGATGAGTGGGCAAGTCTTTTTGGCATCGGTCAAAAATGTTTAGCGCGATTGGTTTTTGTTTCTGTTTTGGGGCTTTGCAGGGCCGATCTGCAAGATTTTAACTGCGTTTGCCGCGCTAATATGATTTTCCCAGCTTTGCCTCAGAGAAGGAAATATTATTCCATTCTGTGGAAAGAAAGGGGCAATAAGGCCATGTTTCATTACTCCCTAACAGAAAGGGAAATGTTGTTGCAGTAAGCTGTGTTGGACAAAAATGTGTTTCATTTTCTTCTTTTTCGGGAGGTGTTTATTCATTTGCTTCATTTTGTTTTTTGTACCAGAATTGTATTAGTTCTTCTTGGCGCTGGGCGGATTCATACTTATGGCAAATCAGTAAATTTTTTGGCAGGATTCGGGTCTTGAAGGCATTAACATGCTATAGGACATTACTGCGCTGTATGCTTTTGGGGGACGAATTGGACAAAATGGACTTGTGCTGCACTCTGCGTGGCAATACTTTCAATTTCCCAATTTGTTCGATTAACTTGATCGAAAGGGGAATATTCATATAAAAAAAGCTAAGATTGGATTGTTGTGTAATAAGTTTTTTCTGTAGTGTTCTTACTTTTTTTTTTTGGATTTACACATGTTCAGTAGGGGAGGGTTGGGGGAGGGGACAGGAGGTTGCCACTGTTTGTATCTCCATTTCCATCTCACCATCCGTTCACAATCACATTCGTTCTAAACTAATTGCTTTATTTGATTTGGTTAATGTTTAGTTCAGGGGACAATGGGTTAAAATTGATGCGGGACGCCGAGATTTGTCTTTGGGGGAGGCGAGGGCTCCATCAGTTAGTGCGTTTGGTTATGTATGTAGTCTCTCGTTCGGGGAGGGAAGGGATAAGGAGGCAAATTGAAAGGGAGTGTTTCTTGGATAGGTGGCACTGGCCCTAAATAGGGACTAGCGAGTCCCATCAGTTTTTTCGGCTTCATTTCATTATGGGTTATTACCCGACGATTTTTGGCAGAGTCGTTGGTTCTAGGTTTGAGGGGGAATTATTTTATTTACGTTGTTGTTCACGTTTTATGGGTGGTGATTTCGTCTTACATGGCTTTTTATTTAGTGTTTTATCTCCCGTTTCCATTATTATGGGCACCCTTAAAAATTTTATCTTCTTATCCATATTATGGTTTCATGGATTATTTTATAGGATTACTCAATCGTAAACAATAACATTTTATGTATTTTAAATACAATAGTGCAGTTTTTTTTATTTTATTTGTGTTCTTGTTATTCTGATTTTGTTTTTGACGTGATTGGATATTTTTTTAAGTTTGAAATTAACATTTTGGTTATTATTCATATGAATACAGGCAATTTTTTCTGATAAAGTCACCAGTTCACCTATTTTTCTTATAGATGCGATCACCAGATTACTCCAGCTACTTCTTTGCTGGCAATTAACTAGGGAAAACTCTATAACTGAATTGTTTTTATTTTATTATTTTTAACCATTCCTACAAGTTTGACATTAAACAGGGCAATTGGTTCTTGGAAGGGCTTGTCTAATAGTCTCTACTTGAAATGTTGGGTCTTTTCATGATAGTGTTGTGTATTTCAGTCTCTGTTCCATCGGTTAGTGATATAAATAAGGGCTCTTTCTATAATTAGGACTTTTGGCCAAGGAACTTATGTGGGCTTTCTGCCGGTAAACGACGTTACATATACTTTAGAGTGAGTTTAATTCCTCCAGCATTCAGTAGTATGATCTTGTTGCCGCTACAATTTTTATAAGATTTTATGGTGGATTATTTTAATCTGTTCATTGGGCAAATACATTGATATGTATGTAGGAATAGTTTCTTGGGACTTTTTTCAAGTTGACCCGACCTCCTTTTCTGTAGTAATTTTTTATTGAACCGTCAGACTTTTAAGGGTTATTCTAAAGGACGGATCTCTTTTGCATGATTAATCATGTGTTACTACATGGCACTTAGAGAAACTGCCATCTGTAACTTTAGCAATATACTGAGTAGAAACTCTATTTTAGTGGATTGGTGACGTTGCTTAATTTGAATTTTTTTCTCCGAGGGAAATTCTTGCCTAGACGTACTCCGGTATTGTTTTCTTTCCATATTTTAATTCTAGGTAGTAACTGCCCCCCAGATTCAAGACTTCCCTTCCTCAATAGCTAGGGAGGGATATCTTTTCCTGGTCTCGGGGATGTTTGCAATAGATCCATGCCTTTAAGGGTCAGTTTTTTGTGTCACCCAATTCATGTGTGCATTCAATCGGAAAATATCGCGGTGTGTTTGGTGTATTCATTGTCGCGCGGTAATTTGTATTATGCTGGGTTCTATTCCTGCATATGGTGGCGGTGTCCTGTCCTGTGAGTCCTCTCAGTGTGAATTTATTCTATGGTAATGTTGGGTGTTTTTGTGTTAACAGTCTTTAATATGTATTGTGTTGTGTGTGTAATGTTGTGTGTATGTATGTCACTCTTTTGTTGGAATGTGTTTGTTATGTCGTGTGCTCCTGTACTGTACGAGATGTTGGTGTATACCAGTGAGGTATTGCTTTGTATGACCTGTGTTTTATGGTATGAAATACTGTGATAGTTGTGTGTATGTATTGTGTGTGTGTGTGTGTGTGTGTGTGTTGTGTGGTGTGTGGATTATGTGTGTGTGGTGTGTGGGTTTTTCTGTGTGTGTGTGGTTTGTGTGTGTGTGTGTGGTGGTGTGTGTGTGTGTGTTGTGTGTGTGTGTGTGTGTGTGTGTGTGGTGTGTGTGTGTGTGTGTGTGTGTGTGTGTGTGCGTGTGTGTGTGTGGTGGTCGTTTGCGTGGGGCGGGCGGGCGGGCGGGCGGCTGCGCGCGTCGGGGTGCGTGTGTGTGTGGGGGTGTGGGTGTGTGTGTTGCGCATGCATGTACATGTTTTGCCTGTGATATGTTTTCTTGTATTGCTGATGTTGCTACAGTGTATATGGTGGTCATTTGTGATGTTGGAAGTTAGCCTATTTTGGTGTGGGATTGAAGGTAAATCGTTAATCTCCTGGTTCAATTGTTCAGCTGATCAGTGTTGAAAGTCCCTTTAAGGATATTCACACTCCATGCTTTAATGACCCGGTGAGTCATTGACCCTTATGGATGGTGGAACACACACAATAGCACATATTTGTACAGATACTTGTACATGTAACGCATTGTATGTACATTGTGTATTGTCTTTATGCAGGAAAATACTTAGCATGTACATGTAGTATGGCAGGTTGTTCGACTACATATACAATATCATTCAACCAACACACACTCACATATACACCAACCACACCTCATCAGGTACACGACCCTACACTAACCAACATACACTTGCACACCACCACACATCTCACACTTGCACCATACCGCACACACAATATATTACCACACACAACCACACACACACCAACCACCCCAACCACACACCACAACCACCACACACCACCACACACGCACGACACACACCACACCACCTCCAACCCCACCACACCCACACACAACGCACAACCCAACAACACCACCACAGTTCACCCCTTGCAGTTTGCATTCTTCCCCAATTCTTATGACCCGCAGTGATTTTTGTTCTTGAGTACGTACTTTTCCTCACATTAAAAGTTTCAGACTCTGCCAAAAGCTGATTAGCTTTTTACTGTTTTTCTATCAGCCATCTCAGGGACAGTGTTGTCCGTTTTTTAGACAGCCTTTTTCGTTTCAAAATCGGATTGATCATTGTCGGGTGAAAATTGAATTTCGTTTTACTTAGACTTTGGTTAATGAGAAAATGACAATTCGATTCATTAAAACTTGACATTTTCTCATTTTTTGTGTTTTTGTGTCATATTTTAATTTTGTTGGTTTCATGCTTTTTCCTTTCAACGTATAAATTTGGTGGAAATAGAGGTTTTTCGTGATTTTCTGTTCGAACCATTTTTCGTTTCAAGTGGTGATTCTGGAGTTTCGTCGTTTTCGTTATCGCGGCTCACTGTTCTAGCATCAATTCGTTGCATGTGAAAATCTCTATCAAATTGGTCTATTTTTTAGGTGTACCCAGATGCATCTAAGGCATAGAATATGAGGGTGCAGGCATGTTCCCCTCTGTATGTATCGTGCTAAGATCTATTTGCATTAATTTAGATTCGAGATGTGATATTCAGAATGACAGTGAGTTCTGGGCTGTTTCTAAGATTGATATGTCACTTGCCGTTAGTGCAATCATATGGCACAGTGGTCCCAATACGCCTGGATTTTACAAATTGAAGTAGTGGAATTTGATTGATGTCTTTTATGCGGGTATAGATGCATATCAGACCCGCAATTTGACTGAAAAAAGGAGAAAAACTTTTCCATGGAAGTGTGTCGTCAATTGAAACAGATGGGAATGGTAAAATCTGACTCTTTCTCTATCAGATGGTTAAGGTATAGTTGACATGATGGGATTACTTGAAATGCCTCAAAACACTGATTGATATGTACCATCTTCATAGGGGTGGACTCCCACTGGGAGGTATGTTGTAATTCTGTTTACTTAACCCTTGGCTCGATGGCTATGGCATGTTTCATTGCGAGATGAGCAATTTTGTGTGGTGCTTTGAAGGGAATACAAGGTGTGTTCTTTAAATTATTTACGGTTAGCTATTTTTTTGCTTGACTGGGCAGAATGTGTATATTTGGGCAGACATTAAAGTATACAACTCTTGTTTTTCCAGTGTTTTGATAATTGGCTGTATTTTCTGAGGTTTGTACAGCGTCGTCCCAAGGGAGTTAAGGGATCAGCAAAAATGGTTCTTTTTTATCTGCGGGCGATAAAATAAGCCCAGAGAGAGCCCAGCAGGTTTCTGTGTTATAGTGATTTGACATTGTCTATTTTGAATGATCCAGTCAACGGTTTGATACAGTTTTCCAGGGAATCTGTGATAGTTACTTGATTCCAGAGTGTTTTCAGCCAAGTTGAGACACCCAATATGATACTACCTTTAAGGTTGTTCCTGTCGTCCAAAAGGTTTACCTGATTTACAGTCAATTTTTTAACATTTTGATGTGGCCCGCACATCCGTCTTCACCGCTTTTACAAGATCGTGGTGAGGGAGATTAAATAGGCTTTCGGGCTGTAGCAATAGTACGTGAATCGAGCGAGGTCATTTCTCTGTAAGTATCATGCCTGAGCTAGTTATGGTTCACTGTTTCACTTCTTACTTTTGTCTCATATAGAATTTTATCCTTAAGATTTTAGTGAGTTTTAGCTTTCTTTTTTATGGAATGTAATAGTGGGAATGTTGGTCTCAATTTCACACTTAACCGATATGACCTATTTTCTTCTTTGTCTATGTTCAAATGATCGGTCAATGGGCTCATCGCGAATGGGTCTGCTTTGACTTGCATCAGTTTGGTGTTGGAATCAAGTTGCTCCGGTAACCACTGCAATGTAATATTATGAATGAATAATGTGTCATATGAGAGGATTCATTTTCAAACATGAGTTTTTGAACATATTGATTTTTTACTCATGATGTGTACACTTGTCCCTCTCTTAGAATTTAACCACTTACATGTCCTTGTCTGTTAACATTGTTATGTGTAGATCTCTAGTCAATTTGGCTGTAATTCTTTGATGAATGGATATTTGGTGGGGAATGGTTGAGATTCTTCCATAACGATTAGTTATATTTTCTCTCTTTTTATTTGGTTCATTAGGTCAATGGTTCAATCAATGGAGAGGTCAAGTATGACTTTTTAGTCATTTGTAGTGGAATGAATCAGTTTTGCCTCGGTGCCCGCAATGCAATTTTTCCATGGGTAGGACTAGGGTGATTGAATACAATGTATTTATGCCCGAACTGAATGTCTGGGACATTTAGGCCTTTTTGGGTCACATAGGTTATCACATGTTTTTATGTTTACAGTGTATTGGAGTATACACTTACAGGAAATGGTGAAGTTTGAATGTTATTCTGGGTAAAATCATTACCATTCAGCGGATGGGGGAGAATATTTCTCATGGGGTTTGGCATCATGTTTAAGGCAAATCAAACCAGGTTAATCTAGGTTAAAAGTTACAGATATCTCGCTTTTTTACAAGTTTCAGACTATGTATCAAAGGCGGCAGGGTATCCAATAGCCGGTACAATAAGGAAACAGAAGATTTGGAGCAGTTAATATGATTTAAGGCAATGAGTAAAATAATCGTACATATTTGCCCACTTTCTGGAAACTACTTTCAGTCAACCTGTCTTAGCAGATACTCTCATAGACAACCGCCTTTAATGGCACTAAATATTCTGAAGTTTTTGTTGTGTTTAAACCGCTATGCAGCCACCTGTCTATAGCGCACCTGCTTGTGCACTATCTGTAAAGGTCACATGTTGCGGGTGGTATAGTGCTATTACTTGTGTTTCGGCGATGGATTGAATATCTTGATTTGATTTTGTGATGGGAAAAGCAGGTTTTATGTCCATTAAGGTAATGCATGATTTGGGGGTAGTCCTCACTTTTGTGGTAACGTTCTAGGATATGTTTAACTATGCGGTATTCTTTGTGAAATTAGTTCCAAAGTTGCTTATTTTATGTCATCAGTATGCCTTGTAAGACAATTGTATGTAGCTTTAGGGGGATAATCTATCAGTGCCGATAAAGTATGAATGATGGCCTGTTATGCTTGATTTCTTAAGTCAATCAGGACAAATCCTTCGGACAGGGATCACTCCAGTGTTGTGGCATTTGGTTTATCTCTCACCAGTTTGGTTAAAGGCAGTTTTTATTTCTCCCATCATGTTGAGTCTTGAATTAAGATGATGCCTGATAGAACTGAAGCGATACAAGCTAAGCCTACACATAATGCTGCTTCTTGTTTCAAAGTAACAATCCTTTCCCTGAAAACATGCCTTAGCCCATAGATAAGTACGTTAGGCCTTGGTCCTGCAAGCAATGATTATAAGACTGATTCAGGATTTGCGTCGGTCACTTCCTTATTATCATACCTGTAGTTTGGTACTGTCAATGTTGTTGAAAGTTTGAGTCATAGTCATGATGGTTGTTTATGAGAAAATCTAATGTATGCCTTCAGATATTGCTCTTTCGCGAGTTTAAATTTTGTCAAATTGGGGTCAGGTTATGTGTACGTCGACATGGCCAGGGAGCAGGTGATCGGTTATGGAACTGCGCGCGACTTCGACAACGTCTGATCGATTTTGGAACTAACGACGGCCCGTATACGTTAACGGAATGTATAAATTTTGGTTTGAATGTCCAGTTTTCACAAAACTACGTATTTACCAAAGGTTCTAGGCAGGTGTTTTTAGGCTAATTCCTATTGTGATGATTTCAGGTGTATCATTATTTGCCTTTTCTGGCATGAATCATATATGCTCTTTATGCTCCCTAGACTTCTTTGGCCGCTGATTTTTCTGGGGATAGTATTGACAATTGTTCTTTTTTTCTTTGATTTTGTTTTTTAATATTGGTATTGCGGGTATTGTGAAATAGTAATTTTTTCTAAATGTTATTGGCACACTACATGCAGGATTTTAGTGGCTCCTGACAACGTGAGGAGAAAAACAATGTACAATAGTTCCACTTACTTGTATTATACATTGTGCCACAATGCAAATTTAGGCCGCAAGGGTTATGTTGAGTTCTGAAACTTTTCGTTTTAGATCACGAGGAGTTCATGATTCAGCTGCTATTTCGACTAGTGTGTAACAAAAACATGCAGACGTGAGAAAAATATTGACAAGGCCTCATAGCTAAAATGTCACAGAGAGGTGAAGGATATGTAACTATGTGAAAGGTATGTACGTTATCATGGGCTTCACCATGCTTGCTTATGTGAGCATTTATGCCGAGATGAATAGATTTGGATATATAAATTGAAAATATATTATAGGATGTAAAAGCCAATTTTGATAAAGGAAATTGCGGCGACTATGGCTACCTACTCTACGATGGCGAAATATTTAATTGATACACTACTTTATATAACAATGAGACGTACATTTTATGTAAGGCTCTAATGTCATGTATGCTTCAGGTTTAAAAAAAAATCCAATACACATTCCATGCTACCGTGTTCTGATGAAGGTCTATGAATGAAGCCCTGAAAAACTGCAGTTCAAAAATGGTCATTAAGTGCTTTTACGTACAAAAATGACAACATCCATGAGAACATTCCCGTTTTCCAATAGTGTTGTGTGCAGGGGAATTTTCATCGGCTGCATAATCTTGTGCTGATGTTATCTGTAATACTTCATGTACGAGTGGCAGCATTGGTCTGCAGTTTGTGTTCTATTGGTGTTGCGTATTTACACTGTCAGATATGTCAGACAGAAAGTTGGACATTTTTTAATGGGCTTCCACAATGTTTTGTGTCTTTATTAATGCACTAACCTTGGGGTATTTTTTTATGGCATACGAGTGGCACTACCTGAACTACCAGCATGGAGTGTACCCTTACAATAATTAATCTGTCGTTGGGAACTTAACCCGTTTGAGACATTCTCATTTGGCCTTGGTACATTTCCATAGCCATGTGCCAGATATTTGTGTTAGTCTTCAATGGTTCAGGTTATTAAAGGATTTTTACATCTCAGCTATGCCTTGGTTTTATGGAGTTACATACATGTACTGTACATGACGGTGTGGGTGGGGATGTGAACAGAACTTACAGCAACGGCGCGACCTTTAAAAAAAAAATATGAGATTTTATTTTACGCGCAGCATCTTTTTATCAAAGTGCCTTGCATGATAATCGTGGCAGTGTGTCGGCCGATATGTATGCTTCAGCCGCAGTCCGTACAGGGTGGGGGCATGGAGTTCAGCGGGACATTTTGCTGCATGGTGCTTATGCATGCACAACACACATTCTACACGTACAGTGCAAACACACACATACGCATACACACACAGACACAGACACACACATACTGCGACTATGGACTGGCCATATATTATAGACAGTACATGTACGCTTACACGGGTCTTGCATGTGATATATCTGGTAATAGGTATACATGTACGTATACTGTCAGCGCAGTACAGCCCGTCTGGCAACATGTGGACCATGCATAATGCACAAGAAACGTGTACATGTACACACAACATGTACATATGTCATCTAATCTTGTATTTTATTGACTCATTTTGTGATCCAAATGCCAAATTACATGAGTTTCATAATTAAGAACATTCAAATTCATGCTTATTATTATGCTGACATTTCTTTTTGTTTAGTTTATTCCTACATACACATAAAAATGCCGAAGTAAAAGTGGATAGTAGTCCATGAGTTTCAAGCTACACATAAAACCATATTTTGTACCTTGTTGAATACCATGTACATGATAAAAAATGAAGTATAACACTGAATTCTACAATAATGTTAATAAAATGTTTTACCATTTAATATTCTAAAACTGTTCTTTTAATGATTTTAACTATCATGATACCATTACTTATCATCAGCTTGCATAACAACCAATTCATAAAACAATTCACTTTCTACCAATATTTAAATGACTAAAATATTAAAATACCATGATGAAACTTTTAAGCTGTGTTGTTACTTAACTGAGATTAGTACTAAATAACAATTACATGTATCAGTACATTTGCACCCTGTTTTAAAATCTGAATTGAGCAAATCTGATATTAAATACAGTGTAGCCCTTTCCAAGGGGCCTCAACTGCATAAAAAAACTTATTTTCAATACCCAATCTTTAGTCCTTGTTACCACTTTATAATATACGTAACAATAACATAAGAAGTCATTTTAACCCTTTGAAGATGGTTTGATTTTGGTTTAACATGCATTTCCCATCTAGACCTAGAGATGAGATACATGTATCTTGTGTTTTGTCTTCAACGGGTTAAAACTTCAGATTTGAATTCAACTGTAATGTGCTAGTTACTACCCAGTCTTGCAAACAGCAATATATGCATGCTGAACTACCCTTATGAGGAATTTATGTACACTGTAAAAAACAGTATTACATATTAAAATATCATAATTCTTATTTCAAATAGTGTTTCTATTGATCCTAGTCTGTATCATGTCTCAGACCCAGTGTCCATTAACTCCAAGTACAACAGTTGTATACAGTACATGTATGTGTGTACACAAATGAAATTAAAGGCAGGGGATCTCTTTTGCATGCCTGAAAAATTAATATTGTGTAAATACAATGACATTTAGAAGAAAATGCCATCTGGGAACATCCAGCAAAATACAGGAGCTAAAAACTCAGTTTTAGTGGAGTTATAGTGACCATTAGACTCTGATTTGAATTTTTTTCTTGCAAGGAAAAAATTCCTACCCTAGAACATACACTTAACGGCTATTGTTTATCTTTCGCATTTTTCAAATTCTACACAATCACTGACCCCCAGATTTCACAGACATTCCCTTCATCAATAGCCCAAGGGCATGGGTTATCTTTTCCTGGTTTGCGGGGATGTTTGCAAATGAGATCCACTGCCTTTAATGACTTCTGCTTTTACATGTTTTATGGATCAATCATGTTTGTTACACCTAACCTACGGATAAAAACAAGAGATGTCATGAAAATTGCTATATCAACATTCCCACCCCGTAGTCGTACGTCCACACATCCGTTGCGACAAGTTCTAAAGTTCAAGAAATATCTTATGAATGAAATATAGAATAAGGCAGTTATTTTCGGCAAACCGACACAAGGTGACGGCATATTTTTAGCCAACACTACGTCAGCGGATTACCAGCACAGAATGGGTAATGTAAATGTATGTCGCATAACACGCAATCAGAACGCGGTAACCAATTCCCGGTAGATAATCATTTAGCGACCAAGACGGCTGTTACGTTCGGGTTGGTATTTGAGAAGGTATGGACTGAATATATAATGTCGGAAGGTACGTACATCATGATTCTCCTCAACAAACCTCTGGCATTTGCGTTGATAAGTGTAAGAATATCCTTCTGTCAACATAAATTCGACCATACACACATACATGTACACACTTCACTGAGAAATCAGGTCATAATTTTCTCCCAAAATGTAGAGAATCCAATCAAAATATCTACAACTTGATAAAAATTTCCACCATGCCTCATCCGCAGTGAGAACGCCGTCAATCGTATTTATCTCCCGAATGTGTGTTTCATAGTGGCAGGTTTCTATTTTTAGGAGTTCGTGACCGAAAATGGCATTAGAGCGTGAGATGCATAATAAAACCAGCCACGATTCAAAGATTATTGTGCTTTGGAGTCCAATGATCACCAAAATAACAAATACTACTGTTCATCTTGTGATGATGTGATGCATGTACATGAGATTGTCGTTTCTATCTCATCTTTATTGTTGTATTCCTCTTATCAAAGATATTTGAATAATATATCATATTTTATGTATGTTTCTGTCATGAACACAAAGTATAATTAAAGACACTAGATAACATTGAGGAAGCCCCATTAAAAAAATTGTCAAACCATACCCTCTGACATATCTGACAGTGAATGAATGGACAAATAAACACACTAGAATACAAAATTTCAGATAGCTATGCTGTCATGCATAAAATATGTACAGATAAAAATCTGCACATAAATTATTGTCAGCAGATGAAAATTCTACAACCAGGCAGTCTATGGGGGAAAATGGACTGGCTGCTCAATGATTTCACTTTGTAAAAAGTTAACACATAATGATAATTTTGAACTGCAAATTTTTCAGGGTTTCATTTTTACACCTTATCAAAGACACTAGTAGCCTGGGGAATCATATAGCTTATATTTTTTTTTTAAGTTGAAAGATCTTTTATATGATGCCTTCAATGTTACATGCAGCCATCAATGTCCTTTAGAACATATTTATGATAAATTCGAAGAAAACAAATCTCTGAACCCCTGATATTTTGATAGGAGTTATGTATACTTATAGTAACATCTGTTCGTAAAATATTTCAAAATCATGCAGGTACATCTACTACTATGCACAGCTATAATCATATTCGCAGCTGTTTTGATATCAAATGTCAATCGTCATTCATTTACAAGAGGTACAGTATACAGTGTACATACAGTAAGCTCGTGTTCAAAGCCCATTAGAGCCAAAATTAAAGATTACGTCATGGTATCCCACCCACACATCACATGTGAAGCATACCTGAGTCAATTAGGCATAGGCTACATGTAGCTATGGATATTAGTGTTGCACGACTCCAGGATTTTGGGGAGTCGACTAGTCACCAATCAAAAGTCGCGACTCTGACTATTTGCTGACTCTTGGCATTCGGTTCTGTTGGTATGATCAATGGGGTAAAAAGAAGCACACTGCAGCCTATACAATGACTGTTCAGTGTCCTCCTTCAATGATTTCAGTGATTTTGATGCGAAAGCAGCACATTGTTGTCCAATTTCAATACCAATGACAATGGTTAGTTCATTTTGACAATTCTTTTTGAACTTTTATTGTTTTAACTGTGATTACGATCATTCAAAAATTGACTTTCTACCATAGTCCCACACATTGTCATCAATGTTTTGACTGGTCTATATGGTATACATGTGATTACATGGAGTCGATTCTGGAGTTTCTAAAGTCGGAGTCGCGACTCCTTGACGATAGTCACAACTCCCACTTCTGGCGACTTAGTTGTGCAACACTAATGGATATCTACATGGACAGCCAAACATTGTATCATTGGGCAAGTTCCCCTGAGGTTTACGATAAATGAGGTAAATAGATAAATAGAGGTTGCATTGATTGGACATAGCTCTCTCACAAAACAAGGATTTTGAAAACATTCTTTCATTAAACAAAATAACATTCACAATAAAAATGATAATAGTAGTACATAGTAATAATGATGATAATAATCATCATCATCATATCATCCCCCCCCCCAAAAAAAAAATGGATGACTGTAAGACAGAGATTTCCACAAAATATTTAAAGAGTCATGGCATTGCAATTTGGAATTGTAATTGTGCTGAAATTCTAAATAAATTATACATTATAAGATGAATTAATAAGTGAATCTAAATTAAAAATATTAACATGCATATTGCAAATGATATATGAAGATCATGATTGTGAACAATATGTGCCAATAAATATCTCCCACATTCATTGCAAATTTTGATCAACATTTTTTTTACACATTTTGACTCTGACAGAACTAAACTAGAGGTTTGATGCAAAAACAGAATTCAACCTTGGTCCGGTTATTTCCTAACTGGTTAACCTATCATGAAAACTGGGCAGTTTTCGGTTAACCTAAAAGCAATATCTCTGAAAAAGAATATGTTCTTTTTTCTGTGAAATAACCATGCCAATATTTTGGCATTCAATGGAAAATAATATTTTGCTTCACAACCACTGCTTAATTACTGGTATGTATTTGGATAAAAATGGAATTACTTAAACTTTGCCATCATACATGTATCAACATCTCTTTGCAAATACGTGGACAAAAGTGACCACGTTTCTGTAGCAAAATGACATTAAACCAATTAGCTGAACTTACAAATTCAAAACGCTTTTGGACCTTCACGGTCAGTTACGTTCGGTTAACCTTTTTGATACACCACTACATGGGAGGGTCCATGATTCAACCAAGTTCACATCACCTTTCATGAAATCTATTGTACCATTTAGTGCGTGTCATCAAGCTTCGTGCAAAAGTAAACAATGACCTGAGGTCATGCAACCTCTCTGCTGTCATACATGAAACCAGAGTACTGTGTTTTATGCAAGAGTTCAAGTTATTTCTATGTTTTAATCCAATTATCTTACTCGTATGCAGTGGTTGTGAAGAAAAATGCAATATTTCAGCATAAATATTTGAATGTTACGGTACGATTATTATCACTATTTTATGGAATATTGATACATGTATGTATGTACTTTTTTCAGCTTTTAACTTAAGCTAGCATTGTGGACCTTCAATTAACCTGTTGAAGATGATTTGATTTCACTATAACATGCATTTTCCATACACCCCAACATGAGTTATACACAGTACTGGTTGATGATGGAAATCTTTTATCAAAATTTCACATTTTATTTGTTTCGAGGTGGGAGTATATTACATTTGCATTATAATATGGGACTAATTCACTTCATATGCAATAAAAAGTTGAGGGATTGGCAGTTTGAACATGTGAGGTTTTCCATTGGTTTTGCCTTCCAATGCTAAAGTGTGTATGTCAACAATGATCATAGTCCCACATATTGATTTCTGTGTTAGTACTCTGTCAGCAGTGGGGATTTGTGTAGCAGATTTGTAAAAAACCAAGTGTTTTTTTTTTTTTCAACTACTCTCTCCTGAACTATAGTGACATTTCAAGAAAACCATCTGTTCACAGAAAGCAGCTGACATTAAACTTATGTTGTTGTGCAAGTACTCAACCAGTACTGTGTATTCTCTTTAACTTTAGTCTCCAACAGATTTTTAAAAAATGTGAAAATTCGATATCTGAGCTACATACATGTACATGGACAAATCAACATAGCATACAAGAGTTTGGAAAGTTATGCTGCCACTGACATGGTATGCATGCATAAATACACACTTATTGCTCAGGCTGAGTATGAATTAGTCAGACCTATAACACAGTAGTCTATGGAGAAAATAGACATGGTCACGAGAAGG
>JZLH01S0301623.1:75233-91164 GCA_001188425.1 Eucidaris tribuloides | reverse complement strand
CCCATTCAAAATGGTCTAGTGATGGTTATGGCTTGATTCATGAGCTTAACAGGGGGCTTTACCTCTTGATCCCCGACGCTACCAATTCATATGTTTCTGAGGAAATGTCCCTTGAAGTTCAAAGGCCTATATTTCAAAAGTGATTTCAAAAGTGATACCACAGTTTGATTACGCACAGTACCTAAAGTTGTTCTATAGGGTCTCTTATCCTATCGGGTCAGAATTGATATGTAGTGTGGGTTGCACGAAACTTACTTTTCATGCCGTAATTCAGAATCTGCACCCGTACTATTGGATAATACGGCAACATGCATCCTCGGTTGCAACACGACGCGTAATATCACGTGATGCTATGACAGTGACCACTTATTTTCCTAACCAAAACTTTACCCATCAACCAACCTATTAATTATTTTTAACGAAATTACTACCCCTTTAACCCATATTATGAATCTTTCGTTAGTCCAAGGTATAGTCCCTGAAAAAATGAAAACAGCCAAGGTCATACCAATCTATAAGAAAGGGGATGCACAAGAATGAGGTAATTACAGGCGCATTTTTCTTTTAACGGCCTTCTCCAAAATTCTATAAAAATAGTGTACTCACGTTTAACAAAATTTCTTCATGACTGTAATATTCTCCGCGATACACAATATGGATTTAGACAAAAACATTCTACTACTCACGCAATATTAACACTTATCCACAAAATAGAGGCAATAGATGACCATTCACATACCGTTGGTATTTTTCTCGACTTTTCTAAAGCATTTGATACCATTAACCACAATATCTTGCTCTATAAATTATCACATTACGGAATACGAGGAAAACCTTTATGTTGGTTCACTAGTTATCTTTCAGGCAGAAAACAATTTGTCAGTATTGATAACACCGATTCTACGCCCATGATGGTAACTTGCGGAGTTCCGCAGGGTTCTCTGCTTGGTCCCCTTCTTTTTATACTTTACATTAACGACTTTTGTAATTCATCGAAGGATTTATCTTTTATATTATTTGCAGATGATACTAACATTTTTTTTATCACACAAAAATCCTAATACCCTTCTTAATAAAGTTAATAGCGAATTGAATATACTCGACTGGATTCGAGCGAATAAATTATCCCTTAATGTCAACAAAACAAATTATATACTCTTTATAGTAATTCTCGTAATACATTGCCTGGTAACATCGTCATTAATAACTTAAATGTTGCACAAGTTAACACGACTAAGTTCCTTGGACTACATATAGACAGCAAACTAACATGGAAAAATCACACAAATATTGTTCGCCAAACTATTTCAAGAAACACAGGAATACTCCACAAATTAAAAACGTTTTTACCCTATCACATTCTCCGTATGCTATATTCTACCCTTATTTCTCCACATATTAACTATGGAATTTTAGCATGGGGCAATTTTTCAAAACTGCAAATAAATAATTTTTTTCTCATACAGAAACGGGCACTTAGAAATATAAATAATACTGCACTATATAGTCACACTAACCCCTTATTCTACAACAGTAATATTTTAAAGATCGATGACGTCCACCTTTTCAATCTTGGAGTCTTTATGTTTCAGCTCAGTCATGGTGATCTCCCTCCCGCCCTGTCATCCATGTTTGTTCTCAATACCACGATCCATTCTTATCCCACGAGACACTCTCAATGTTTTCAATTACCCCGTACACGTACCGTCTTCTCGCATAACACAATTTTCTTTACTAGTCCCAAATACTGGAATGAACTTAATTCTAGTCTAAAGGAAAATAATACTCTCGGCACGTTTAAACGAAAATACAGATTAACTTTATTAGACGGCTACAATAATATGTCTTCATAATGTAATGCATATGTACTGTATATGTACTCATTTATCATGATTATGCAATGCTGCTATGTGTATACGTGCACCAAAATTATACAAATGTATATTTGGAAACTGAAATATGTTGACAATGCATGTGTGTATAAACACAGGAATGTGCACGGTATAGTCACAGGCTGGGAACAACTGCTAACCACTTTCGAATAACATTTAACTAAGACTTTTTTATATCTTTTTGTCTATATCAGGTTCCTTATTGCTACGGCAGACACCTTGCAATGACAATGCATTATTAGTTTTGACTTAACTATTTTGTTTTGTTTTTCTTTCTTTCTCTTTAGTTTATTATACTTTTCACTGCACATCCTTCTGTTTCGCTTTGTGCCTTATCCGTCCTCCTAGATTCAATTTACACCGTGATATACTTTATACAAATTTAAAATAAAATTCAACCAGTTAATTTTAATTACGTTAGGGGGTCTACAAGTTGTACAAGCTTAGCTTCTTAGTAGGCCTCCTCGTATTTCAATTTATAATACCTTGAGGTTGTATATATAAATATGTATTATCATTTATATGAATATACACTGTGGACGTTCTTGTTGTATGTATTACTTTATCTTATTTCTGATTATATCTTGTAATAAATGTATACTCATGTATTTTGTTGTTGAAATACGAAATAAAACAAATCAAATCAAATCAAAATTAAACCCCTTTAATCCCCTTTTCTGGATCTGCCCCTGCTTATCTCTTTGCTAGATGGACATTATCCAGACGCTTGTAATCCCAACCCATGTCGACACGGTGCGTGCACCAGAGAGAAGTTGGACCAATACACGTGCACTTGTTACAAGGGTTATACTGGAACAAAATGCAGAATCAGTAAGTCTGTTTGTTTACTCGCATAATTGTTCTGTATTCAGAGAGGAACTCTGACTTAATTATGGTGTGTAAATTAAACGCTGATTTTTGTGACCACAGCTCCGAGTTATCGCTATTCTCTTTTTTTTTTAAATACAGTGCGTGGGTTCTTTTACATGCAGTGTTTTTGAACAAGGGACCTCCAGCTTAATATCCGAGCGACGGGTAATGGGGATTCGGGGGCGGCGGAACCGGGGGGGGGGACGGGCGGGGGCACTTTGCCCCCAAAAAATTTTTGGATAGCAAAAAAATGCCTTTTTTTCAAAATCGAAATGTGCCCTTTGTGAATGACGCTTTTTTGTTACTCATTTTTGTCGATGATTTTGTCTTCGTTTATATTCATTTTTATATTTTTTTGCCACTAACGGGGCACGTATAGGCCTACAATAAACATAATTAGGTAAATTATATTCAACAAGCATTTTGTGCCTTAAAAGGGCGTTTAGCATCTCCTCTCAATGCTCTCATGTAGTAGCAAAATTATGCCATGCTACTGTTTGCCCCATCCCCCCATTTTAATTGAAGGCAAATAATGCCTTTTTTCTAAGTTGAATGTGCCTTATCTTGGTTTGAACCCATACTGAGTGCAGTGAAACCTTTAAATACGCACATTCGCCACGGCATGCAGGTGATTTTCTTTTATTTTTGTTATTGATTATTCTATGTATTTTTGCCTCTGACTGTCTGATGGGGGCACAATAGAGAAAGAAAATACTTTGTTCAAAGAAGAGGCACATTATGTACCTAGGAGGGGCATTTGGCCTCTCATCTTATAGAGCCTTCTGCGGTTGCAAAAATTGGGCCCTCCCCCATTTATTTTTTCGTGATTACATGCCCATATTTTATATAGGGGAGAGCGGGGCTAGTTCGCACGATTTTTGAATTTGCCTCTCAAGAGTTGAATAAATTGATTCATTAAATTATAACTATACTAGTATGAAGGGCGTTATCTAGGCTATAAATGAGGGCCTTTCAGTTCCAACCTTTTTAGTTTCTTATATATTTTACTATAAATGACGTCATGTCAAGCGTGCCAATAACCCCACCCCCGGGGTTAGTTGGCACATTGGGCGGGGTAAGTTGGCACGATAGCTTTATGTATGGTACTGTACATGTTACCCTACAAAGAATATAATATTCAATCACAGTGAAACAGATGAATACCCATTAATTTATTTCTTATTCACATACGTACACACTAAACACTTACTACATACATGTACTAAATAATACATACAGTCACCACGACACACACACACACAGCACACACACACCACACACACACACACACACACACAACACACACACACACACACACACACACACACACACACACCACAGTATACATAATAATGTATGCGTAGGCCAAACATACATGTAGGCCTACAGCATGCACACAAACTGACTCACACAGATTTTAAAAATAAAATACATATTTTTACAGGCCTGATACATTTTTAATAACATTAAGAATTTATAGAGAATTAGCACTTTATGTGATTTTCAAAGTTGAATAGATTTGCATAGTGGTTAGTTTGCATAATTCTTATCTTCCAATATGTCTGGTCTTGATTTTGTACTACTTGGCCCTGATCTGGTCTTGGTTTTGGATTCTTTAGTACATTTCAACATATGTGTGTATCATTTATTTGGAAAAAAATCCTGGAAGTAATGGCTTTCGTGAATGCAATTTGTGTGATGCACACATTATACATGTAACTCATAATCCTGTATTGGGGGTTAGTTGGCACACCTGCAAATGTGTGCTAACTAACCCCCGACTCAAAGTGCCAACTAACCCGAGGGCAATTTTTGGGACTTTGAAGACCCTGAGGTCAAACTAAGCAAACAAGCAGGCGCGGTTCTACGGGGGGGGGGGGGCTTTTGGGGGGCTTGAGCCCCCCAAAAAATCGCTCAAGCGCCCCAAAAATTTTGGACCAAAAATGTTTTACAATGAAAATATTAATAAATAAACTAAATGATTGAGCAAAGATTAAATATGAATAGAAAGAAGCTTACAAGACTTTATAATATGTATTTACCATGCCAGAAACCCGTCTTTTTATTACATATTTTTCAAAAAGTTCCTACGCGTGCTGGGTCGCTTCACTCCATCGACTACCCATTAACATTTTTTTCACATAGGCTTACCTTACTGTTCATCTTCTGAAATACTGACAACAATCCCAATCATAATTTGCATTAATAACGTTTAAAATATATATTTATTCTGGGCTTAGAAACATTGCTTTTGCTACGTGTATTTTAAAAATTTCTTGTCGTGGGTTCCCATCCACACCCGTCTCCCGCCCCTCGCAAGTATGAATACGAATTACAGCTTTTTCACATAACTGAACATCTTTCTGAAATTCCTGAATCTTTATCAAAATTATATACTTTTAAAATTATCCATTTATCATGCCTAAAAAAACACGTCTTTTCTGTTTGTATTTTGAAAAATTTTTCTAACGTGGGAGGGGAACCCTCTCACACACCTTCCCAGCTCGGTCGCTGAAATCCTGACTACAATCAGTACATAATTCTTTACAAAACCTTCAAATATAGGTATTTACCATGCCTAGAGTCACGTCTTTTCTATGCGTATTTTCAAAACTTTTCTGCCGTGGGAGGGGGTTATCCATACCTCCCCACACGGTTGCTTCGCTCCCTCGCAAGTATGATAACCCGATCCCTAATCTTGATAAATATACATTGAAAATATGTATTACTATGCCTAGAAACCGTCTTTCTATTGAATATTTCAAAAGCTCCTATCGTGGAGGGTATGCCCCTCCCACATCTCGCCACGCTCGGTCGATTTGTTCCCTAGCAAGTATGAGTCATATTACAGTTTTTCATGTATTTCCTGTACATGTTTTCGACACACCTGCAACGAATCCCTAATAATCTTCATGAAATATGTCTTTACAATAGGTATATTACCATGCTCAGAAACCCATCTTTTCTATGCGTATTTTTCAAAATTCCTACACCTCCCGCTCGGTCGCTTCGCTCTCGCAAGTATGACTTCTCAATCCCAATCTTGATAAAATATACAATGCAAAGACATATACCATGCCTAGAAAAACATTTCTATCTGTATATATTTCAAAAGTTCCTCCCGAGGGGAGGGTGCCCACTCCACACTCTCACTCGCAAGTATGACTTCCCAATCCCAATCTCGATAAAAATACCATTGCCAAAAAAAAATAAAATAATGCCTAGAAACACCATCTTTTCCTATGCTGTTTTTCAAAAAGTTCTACCGTGAGGTGGGGAGTGTCCCCCTCCCACACCCTCCCCCGCTCGGTCGCTTCGCTCTCCTCGCTGTTTCCGTCAAGCCCCCTGTGCTCCCTAAAATTTGTTTGCTCTAGAACGCGCGAAATCAAGAACAAATTCACTAGCCTTTTTATAGATAAATACAGGCCTAATTATAAACAGCAATACTTAATTCTTATTGTTAGCCATTAGTGAAAATAATCAACATTTTTCGAGAATCAGAAAACTTAGGCCTACTCAGAAGGCGAAAATCAAACTTATCCCTCTAGCACAAACCATATTAAATCTAATTGGCTCAAAGTTTTATGGTGGAGAGGTGTTGCCAATGCCTATCACCCGAGAGTATTATTGAAGAAAAAATATTTAAGCTGTAACTGAAAATTACAATGTTCCAACATACCCCACGCGCCAACTAGCCCCGCTCTCCCCTACACTATACTGGTCACAATTAACCTACACAAAAGCGCGCAACCTGCGCACGACATTCGCGTAACCTATGCAATTTTAATGGGCAGCAAGTTGCGCGAAACTAGTGCACGACCTGTGCGCAAGTTACGCTTACTTACGCACAGCCTGCGGGCATCCTGCGCGCAGCTGTAGCTGTGCGATGTCTGCGCACAAGTACAAGTGCGTAGCCTAACGTAGACGCCGCATGGATGCCCTACCGACCGCACGATTGAGTTCTACGGAGTAGTCGGCGAACAGCCCGGGGGCTAGCTCGTAGCACTGCATATCCTCTGTGGCTTATATCTTTGCATCTGTGCGGTGTATGGATAGAAATTTGCAGTATTCAAGGCAAGTTCTTAACACTACAGCCTATAGGCATCGTTACGTAAACAGTCTCCCTCGTAGTCATGCAAGCACGTTGGTGTGTTACGCGTGCGGGTCGTGGCGATAAGTGTGTACAGTACCATAGTGAAAAGTTCGTTTCATTTGCTGTGCGAAGGTTTCGCGCACAGGCTATAACACGTGAAACGTCCGTGAAACTACACAGATTTTTGCATAAAATTGCTCATAGTTCGTTTATTAGTGAATGCCGCGCTTTGGGGTGATCAGTTTCTGATTCTTCATTTCTTTACCTTTTAAATGATATACAGTTTGTTACATTTACTTCCAAATCCAGTGATCATTTTTTCTTCAAAGTTTCCTATGTTCGACATTTTGTCTATGGGAAAGCGGTCAAAAACCACTCTGAACACCCCAATTTTGGCGACACCGTAGCCTTTTCTCGTTGATTGTGAAACAACGATAGGTTAATGAACTCTGGGGTGATCGGATTCTGAAAGTTGAATAAATTCCTTATCCACTGATATAAATTGTATCATGGTTGCTCAAAAATCCAGTGATCATTTTTTTCTTAAAGTTTTAGCACAAATCACGAAGATGGCTACAAAAAGGTTGAATTACGTAATGTTAGGTCACGTGCTCGTGCCCCGTCCGCGTGCAATCCTATGCAGTGCGGCGGTGTTCACTCAGTCGTATCGTGCTAAGCAAACAAAGACACACTGGGGAGCTTTTGCAATTTTCGCCCCGATACTTTTCATTATGCTGACGAGGTCGAGGCCGGTCGTGGCGGGGAAGGCCAACACAAGCGATACGGTCCATTCAAACGCCGGTTTCCGATACTCGATCAAAGAAGAAAGAAATCGAAGAGCTCATACAGTATTTTACACCACATAAATAATGTCTCTAGGCCTATATAGTCTTTACTATGTTAGTAGCCCATGTAAGCTACGCTGACCAAGATCTAACGCATGTATTGCCGGGATGTATTGTAACAACTAACATCAACGAGAAGGAAATACATAACTGTTAGTCAAGCGGACCTAGTAGTAGCCTCGACAGACTCACACGCAATGCTGCGTGTGAGTCCTGTGAGAACTAATAGCCATATTAGATCGCACAAACACCGACTTCTACCCCGTTTGAATCAAACTTTTCTGCCTATTCTGACATTAAAACAGGTAAATTTGTGAATGTACATCTACCTCTTAATATAGTCAAACAAATCGAAATCCAAAACTTACCTAAATACTCGCCCACATCTCCAAACCGCGACATTTTACCTGCGTTTCGTCTCTGCCCAGTCTCTAGCCTACTGACATGACTGAAGGCTGCTATACACCGCCCGTGCGCCGCACGACGAGAGCTAGAGTAGAGACGTCCGATCCTACATTCTGTCGCCGACCGGCGCGGCGGTGCGGTGACTAGCGGCCTGTTACCGCAGCTAGCCAACGCAGTTTGCGCATGCGCATTACACCTATATTTCCGGAAAAAAAAACCAAACATGGCGAATCGCTTGGTGAGAAACAACGAGACGTCGCATCGAAACAACTCCCTTTTTTTGGAAGAAGACTCCTTCATTGTAACAACATTTGTTATCGAAACCAGGTAGGGTACATTTTTGGATGTGAATGAACTCATTCCAGAATGGTGACTGCGGTAAGTTACGCGAAATTCTATTAAATTTGACTTCAAATTTTACTTTTACACGGTACACTAGACGGGAATTGGTATCGACGAGGCCCGCACGCGATGCACGTGCGGGCCGTTGAGGTAAACCTAGTACTACTAGTAGTAGCTCTAAAGCATAGTGGTTATTTTTTTTTAAGCCTATTTGGACATTTGGTCAATACGTGCTCGCTCGACTGGCCGGAAGACTTTGTTTACTTTGGCACAAATCCTGACTGCATACGTCACCTGCATTCAGCAGGACACGACTAGTCCATTGAGGAATATGGGGGACGATTGCATTCGGAGATCGCATAATTCCGGATTACTCGTTCCCAACACTGGTGCACAAGTCGAAAGAAATATACAAGCACGTCGACATGTATATAAATCAAAATAGCGCTTCAATTCTTCTGTAATATCTTAGCCTACTTCTCGGCAAATCGACACTATTTTCTTAGTTATAACGATACAATTATAAATGGGCAACATATATTTGCTCATGTGGGACTAAGTAATCACTCTCGCGTATTTTCGTAAAACGACAGACAACAAGCGAAAATAAGCTTTCATTTCGTCATTTAGCAATGACTATTGAAAATTTATGATAAACGGCGTAATCAGCCGAATTAAATGTGAAATGTATGTTGCCTATATTGTTCCAAGAGTTCTAGAACATGGATAAAATAGAAGAGAACAACGTAGTTTACGTTTTCGAGTGGTGGTTCCGCGCTTTACCCCTGCTCGCCAATGGAGTCGCCGCATGACGTCATTTGCCACTACTCGGAGTTGGGATCGTTTTCTGTCAATTTCTCTCATCTCACAAAACTTTTTGGAACAAAAGTGCAACGAGATTCTTCAACCAATGAGAATGAGTTTTATATCAGTGGTTAGAGGAATATCTCATCTACTAGAAACCGCTCGCCCAAGGCTAACACTCGTAGGGGAAATCCCCTACCGTAGGGGATTTTGACCATGCGTAGGTTGCTTACAAATATGTACGGCCATGAGCGGTTCTAGTTAAAACTATAGGGCCCGAGGTGATTGCAATAGTACTATTTTGCTGAGGGGCGTAGCCCCGACGCAAAATAGTACTACTGCAGTCACCGAGGGACCATAGTTTTAAACTAGGAGCTCGAATGAGGCCGTACATATTTGTTTTATAAAACTACATTCAATAAAATAACGTGAAAGATATCATTGTTTACTTGACTTGGTTAAAAGATATTCAATAAATGTAAGACCGACGTATTATTAACGTTAACTCGGTTAACTTACGTTAGATAGATCTAACTTACGTTAATTATAGATCACTATTCACAATTAAATACATTAAGTAACGACTAACGTTGCTTACCGTGCAGAATAGTGCTTGTACCCCCAAGACATTAATGAATAAAAAAGTAAAAAAGTTGATATGATAGCAGAAATGTTGCGTGGGATTCGAACCCGGGTCACAAGCGCAATAAACATGCGCGCTTTCCAATGTAGCCACACAACGTAGCTTGACATGCAGCGTGTTCTTAACCTGTATGAAGCAAGAGTTCCGAAAGTTCGTGGAATAATATAGCGTCGGGCGTATTTTGTTGCTAACCCATAATTCACACTCAGTCATTTTATAGCAAACAATTTAACTTCATTATTCCCAACTAATAATTATCTGCCGATGATGGTAATCGGCGACACGAAATGAGCCAAATATTTGACATTCGCTCCCGCATTCGCTATTGTGCAATCGTGACATGTGTAGCTGCAGCTCCTGCGCTGCCACCGCGCAGGGTCGGCCGGAGCGGCACAACAAAATATACAGTGCGTCCCAGAAAAAACAGAACCCAAAACAAAGGCTAATTGTGCGAAATCAGTGGGGCGTATGATTGTAAAAATAAGTTCACAATAAACTTTGACCTATGCTTTTTCAAATGATACATTAAGCAAACTTATTTATGCAAGCATCTCTGAGTACCATGACTTTAAATATTTAAAGTGAAAAACCATTTGTTACGCTTTTTGGCTTTGGCACTGTGCGCACCATTGCCAGTGAGCAGTCCATCTCTTTCTTTTCATGAGTGCACAGTGTCAAAGCAATAAAGCGTAACAAGTGGTTTTTTACTTTAAATTTAAAAGTCATGGTACTCAGAGATGCATGCACGATTAAGTTTGCTTAATGTATCACTTGAAAGAGTATAAATCAAAGTTTATTTTGAATTTATTTCTGCAATCATACGCCTCAATGCTTCCGCACAATAACCTTTTGTTTCAGGGTTCTGTTTTTTGTGGGACGCACTGTATAACGTTAAAAGTTTATTGTGAAAAAACTATGCATAATATTATTATGGAATTACATACCCTTCCGATAGTGTTACATTTATGGCACCAGTGTTCAAATTTCCTAGACGTCCAGTCTGTTAAGCTATCGGCGACACGAAATGAGCCAGATATTTGACATTCGCTCCCGCATTCGCTACTGTGCAGTCGTGACATGCGTAGCATAGCTGTAGCTCATGCGCTGCCACCGCGTAGGGAGCGGCACGACAAAATATATAAAAGTTTATTGTGAAAAAACTAGGACATGATTTAATGAGTAAAATGCATAATATTAACAGGGAATTAGATACCTTTCCGATATGGCACCAGTGTTTAAATTTTATAATAAAAACTCAACATTTCCTGCGTTTTTTTAGTGGTTTTGGTGTGCGGTGAATATTCGCTGCTGGCATAAGCCAGCATGAGCTAACCTCTGATTGGCTAAATGCTGACAGATCGAACAAATCGTGGAGCAAATCAGATTGCGAGAAAAGTACTATTTACGGCTTTTAAGTATTATTTACGGCTTTGAAGTACTATTTACGGATCCGTAAATAGTACTTTCTCGCAGACTCGCACGGTAGTGTGTTTATATTTCATCATGTGACATACTTTTAACCAATCAATGAACAAGAATAGGCCTATATGAAGGCAGTTTATAATAGGGGATACCTACGTGGAAAATGGCCTTCCGTAGGGGAAACGTAGGGTTTTTTGATGATTTGTAGGGGATGTAGGGGGTTTTGACAATTTTCAGAAATATTCGTAATTTTTTCAAGGAAATCCGATTATATTTGCCCATTTTGTCCATCTCCGCCGAAGAAATTGTGATCAATATTTTGCATTTCTAAGGTTATTTTTTTAGGGAAAAACATATCTTCGTAGGAAAAAAAGTCGATTTTGTAGGAGAAAACATAGGTTTGCTACGGGAAATATGGTTAATTAGGCGTATGGGGAAAAGTGTTGTCACGAGGGGAAAATACGCATGCGGCGTAGGGGGGAAATCAAAATTTTTGAAGTTGTGACCCTTACGCTCGCCCCAATTTGATTGATTTGTGCGTATGCTTTCTATAGCCCTGAACGTGTGGGACGTACGTGTTTGTTACTTGATTTTTGTTGTATTTCCCATAGACTTCGTCCTCAAAAGAGGAATGCGTAACAAATTTCAATCTAAAAGTGCAACGAGAATAGTTGGTGTCTTCAAAATGTTTTTCGTGCATCATGTGTAAAAAGTGTCCGCTTTCAGATACTACTCGCCCCAATCGAATATTTTTAGGTTAACACACATATAGTCTGTAATAAATGAGACAATGTCACGAAATCAACTTGGAGTTTACGTGTTATAGCGACGTGCGCGTATCGCACGCGCGGAACGTCGAGCAAATGTCTACCATGTTTCACTATGTAGATCTAGTATTACATGTAGACTACGTGTCGTTAGAATTTTAATTTGCAGCGTCCCCGTCGCCCGCCACCGAGTCACACTCGAACTGGTCTGACGTTCCTTGGGCTAGACTCTATACTAGTATTGTTAGGCCCCCGTAAGTTACGCGTATCTTACGCGCATGTAACAACAGGGTATCCTCGTACACAACGCACGCTTTGCGCGAGAGTTACGAGTCAGCTTCTCGTAGCCTGTGCGCAACTCTCGCGTATGTCGATCAGGCGTAATATAGGCTACGCGTCGCGCAAGGTAGGTTAATTGTGACCAGTACTGTACTCTTCAAGGAATAAAAAAAGTGTTTTTCGTGAGGTAACGACTACGGTCGCCTTTTCTTCTCTTCAACAACAAAAAAATCACCTCGTAAGGAGCAGAATGACCCTTTTTCTTCAGCAGAACTTCAAGTATTCGCAATGTGCATCATGACTTTGTAATCTATAACGAAACTAGTTTGTCATCTCTGCCGGCTCACTAACGGATTTGCTCATTGATTCTTATGGCTTCATTTGATGTTCTTCATCTTTTTAACACACTGCAAATATTCTGAGTTGCAATTAGCGCCATAACAGACCACAAAGCGAGTTTTACAACTCAAAATTTCAAATTTTTCCAAAACCGCTCGTTCGCTACGCTTGCTGGCGAGGTAGATACATGTATATTTCATGTTTAAATGATCAGAAATCCCCTTCAAAAAGGTTTTGCTCAAGTTACATTACCATGAAGAAACAGCTACCTCAAGCAGAAAAGTTTGATCTAGACAGATGTTCTTATACTACAAAAAATCAGTGCTGTAATTAGCGCCAGAATAGACCACATTGCGAGTTTTACAACTTACCATTTCTAAGTTGTCTCAAACCGCTTGCTCGCTACGCTCGCTCGCGGATTATAGGTCTATAGAATTCATGTTTCAAATCGGAAACCATTTAAAAAAAAGGTTGGGTTCGAGTTAGATTGCCGTTAAAAACAGCATCTTCAAGCAAACACCTATAATCTGATGGTGAAAATATCTGCTTGCGCCCAATGCCCCATTTGACATGTAAATGCCCCTTTTTTGGCTTTGCCCCCCACACGAAAATACGTTCCGCCGCCCCTGTGGGGATTAAGTGTCTTTCTCAAAAAACACAACCACCATAAGGTGGACTAACACCAAGAATCTCTATACCTCGAAATGCATACGAACACAAAAATATTATGCAGCGTTATGTATTCGATGATTTTCGTTGGCAACCCCTCCAAAAACGGGAACAAAAGCTAGACAAATTCAATTTAAAGATTTTCTATGTATTTATTAGACACATTATAAGTACCCTCAGATGTGAAAAAAATGTAACAAAAATTTAACGTTGTAAAGTAGATTTCATACATCAAAATACATCTCCCAATGACTCTAGGTAAGTTAATAGTAAAGGCCTACACATTCCTTCAAATGCATAAAAACATAAACTAAAATACGCATAATGTTGCATGTGATTTTCTTTGATCTCGACCCCCACCTCCAAGGAAGCAAAACCTACCGACATTTCATTTGAATGAATATTCCCGATTTCCAGTACAACCTATATCCACGATTAACATGCTCCGTTGGAGAATGTGAATTCGCGTACTCACAGTTATATGCACCAACCTTGGATATCAAAAAATAGTATGAAATACACAAGCAAAATCAAAAGGAATATTAGCGAGTTATTTAAAGCCCGGGGAGGGGGGGGGGGGCACTGTCATTCCAAGGTGTACACCATGCGCGTGTGAAAAAAAAACGAGTAAAAAGGGTTGTTTTTCACGGTTGGACGATGTACTCGCGTACATCGAAAAGGGTATCCAAATCGTCAAAATCAGGAAAACTTTTAACAGAAGGTTTACTTTAAAAGGGTATCTTTTCAGACTTGAATACTTAGGGCATTCTGAGATCGACAGATAATTACTTGTTTAGGGTCCATTTTGAAAGTCCGTACACGCGCATGGTGTACACTTTGTAATGACAGTGCCCCCTCCCCCTGGGATTTAAAGGGAGGTTAATTAGAAACATTCGATTTACCCTCCCCCTGGGATTTAAAGGAAATTTAATTAGAAACATTCAATTTACAATCAAAAGTCGTGTTTGGATTTTTTTTAAGACCACATTTTCTTTTGGAATCTTCCGGTAGACATTAACGACTGTGCCAACAGCCCCTGTCTAAATGGCGCAACATGTACTGACGGAATAGGTGCGTTTACTTGCAATTGTGCTACTGGCTTTGAAGGAACCACGTGCAATATCAGTGAGTCAACGCATGTTAAGAATTTCGAAAATTTCTAGAGATTTTTTTCTCCAGATTTTATCATTTTGTTGTTGCTGTTGTGTGCTCTGCTTTAGTCAATACATGTAATTACCCCCCCCCCCGGGGGGGGGGTACGGGGGCACTGTCATTACAAGGTGTACACCATGTGCGTGTGAAAAAACGAGTAAAAAGGGGTGTTTTTCACGGTTGGATGATCTACTCGCGTACATCGAAAAGGGTATCAAACTCACCAAAATCAGGAAAAAAAGGTTATACTTTTAACAGCAGGTTTACTTTTAAAGGGTATCTTTTCACACTTGAATTACTTGTTTAGGGTATTCTGAGATCGACATGTAATTACTTTTTTAGTGTCCATTTTGAAAGTCCGTAAACGATTATGCTATTACCCCCCCCCCCGGCCCGGGGGGGGGGGTAATAGCATAATCAATTTGTCACTTGCATCAAACCAAAATTAACATGAGTTTTTTAACAGTTAAAATTTCTGTCAAATCTATAGCATTATAACATGTTTTGGCTTCTAAACACTCTCAAAGTCTCTCAGATATGAAAACATGACAACACGGCATTTGACCATACCGTAGATTTTCTAAAATGTTATAACATCTATTATGAAATGGTCATGTTGATCCTGTGTGTTATGCGAGTGGGCATTAGTTTTTACTAACGCCCGCTCAGATTTTTGAAACCATTTTATAAAACAAATAATGCACATGACGCGTTCGGTCGTTAGTAAAACTACTGACCCCCGGTAACTTTATAAAAATCCAAAACACACTCGGCCTTCGGCCTCGTATGTTTTAGAAAGTTACCTCGCGGTCAATAGTTTTTTACTAACGACCTCGCTAATGTGCATTATTTGTATACTATCAATCACTGACCAGTTTGACACATCTGACATGGAAGCGATAATACAGTACTAATAAAACTGTACAATGATGTTGGAATTATGACATGACATTCAATTACCAATGCCATAATACTATCAAAATCTCCATCTAAATTTTTGGAGTCTATCCTTGGCCATAGCTCCCCTGGGATATTGGTTTCACACCCTCCAACAGTTTTGTTCGGATACTGGCTGGACAACACCACCATCGCAATCGCAATTATAACACAACAAATATAATGGAGATGATAGAGGTCCTTTACGTGGGTTCAAGGATCAAAAGAGAGGAACTATTTCGGTGGAAGTTAGGAATGTTAAAAAGGTCTTTTAAAGTGATAGGCTAACATTGTGGAGCTTCAATTAAAAACAAATGTCAAACTTTGATATCTGAGCTACATAGTAGTGTTCAAATGGTATAAACACCCTAGAATACAAAAGTTTGGAAAGTTACACTGCCAATGGCAAGTTATACATGAATAAACAATAAAACTCGGGTGAGTTTTATTAACCTAGGTGTACACACAGTAAG